>CAUYLG010024923.1:0-113249 GCA_963573385.1 Cacajao melanocephalus
TGTTTGTTATTTTCATCTCTTATTCCTTCCTGTCTCCATTGTTAAGCACAATTATTGGCATAAAAGAGGTTTTTAATACCCATTTTTAGACTGCATTCTAGCCTGGGCAATAGAACAAGAATCCCGTTCTCTCTCTTTCTCTTCCTCTTTCTTTCTCTCTTACATTCCTTTTTTTTCTTTCTTTCACTCTCACTTTCTTTCCTCTCTTTTTCTTTCTTAAAAAAAAAAAAAAGAATCTAGGTACCCTGAACTCTAATTTAATAGGCACTTTTAGATGGTACTGAAAGTATGAACTCATCACAAAGCCTGCAGTACAGAACAGAGCACAGCTTAAGGCATCATTTCTGGGATGAAGGCTAAAAATTGTCTATCACCGCCAGTTAGCCTCAAAGGGAGTCTAAATAAATCGAGCCCACTAGGGAGTCTGTGAAATAAGACCTATATTAGGAGCAATCTTTTGAGCATCATGGCCATATGAGATAAGAATTCTCCCTCTAACTGGGGCATAAGACCTTCTTAAGAATAAAACTTTGGGTCACTTCACAGTAATATTATTGTATCTTAGAAAGCAATCTAGGGATTGAACCTGAAATTTGCACGATACTCTCATTTGGTTATAAGACCCCCCTCTCTGGTTGTTCATCACTAGGAAAGCAGCTGCATGCAGGAAGGTACACAAGATACAAGCCATTCTCATCGTCACCTCCCTCTCTGATTAAACACCAAAATATGTTTGATCCAGAGCATACAAAATCAATTACAAGAGTTAACACGTGTAAAGCACTTTGAATCCTGAATCAAAATTAGCCATTATATCAATAAAAATAACAGCTTCCATTTATTGAGTACCTACCACAGGGCAGGCAGTAGGTTAGCACATGTGCTCTTTAATTTAATCCTAACAGCCAACCCTACAGGGTCGTGCTAACTCTCACATTTTACAGACGAAGGTAAAGAAATGCAAATTGTGTTGGTTTCTGCCTTGCTTGCAGGCTTTTGCTAATGAAAAGTCATTTTTACTTTTTTTATGAAGCACTGCCGTCCACACTAAGGAGCAAATGCAGTCAGCATTTTTATGTTTGCCCAACTTGG
Organism: Cacajao melanocephalus; assembly: GCA_963573385.1. NCBI lineage: Eukaryota > Metazoa > Chordata > Mammalia > Primates > Pitheciidae > Cacajao > Cacajao melanocephalus. The sequence goes on from CAUYLG010024923.1 coordinate 1,093, forward strand.
ATAAAGATAAAGAGTCAAGAAGAAATACATAGGCAGATACATTTCCTGAACTGGATTCTTTTTCCTCTAGGATGGACATAATACAGCATGGAACTTTCTCCACATCACTTGCACATCTACGTGGTTACTTATCCACTGCTGGGAGGTGGCTGTGGTCCAGATTCATTCTGAAACAACTTCAGAGACCCCTGTGGTGACAAATGTACTACTAAATCCCCACAAGGGTGTCCCTGACCCATTCCATCTCTTCAACACCCAAGTAATAAAGAGGGCCAGGCCAGGCACGGTGGCTCATGCCTGTAATCCTAGCACTTTGGGAGGCTGAGGCGGGTGGGTCATGAGGTCAGGAGATCAAGACAATCCTGGCCAACATGGTGAAACCCCTTCTCTACTAAAAATACAAAAATTAGCTGGGCATGGTGGCACAAGCCTGTAGTCCCAGCTACTTGGGAGGCTGAGGCAGGAGAATTGCTTGAACCTGGGAGGCGGAGGTTGCAGTAAACCGAGATCACACCACTACACTCCAGCCTGGCAACAGAGCGAGACACCATCTCAAAAAAAAAAAAAAAGGGTGGGGGGAGGCCAACTTCTATTTCAACCACTCAGAGAGGATTTAAGATAAAGAGCAATTGCTGCCATTAGTCTCTTGGTGCAGATGCACAAGTCTAAGCCCAGATCAGCTATCAAACATCAACATCCAAGACCCAATATGCAATCAGTTTGCCACAACAGCCATCTCTCCCCCATGTTATTCCTCAGGGGAAACACAGAAAAACAAATACACAGGTAACAAGGCAAAAGGAAGATGGTAGGCATTGTGTGCTCAGAACTTGGGAAGAGCACTGGGTTTGAGTTTTGCCCTTGTTAAAATGTTGTGTCGCTTCATATCTTACAAAGGCACACAGCCTTGTCCACATTAATCCAATGGTCATCTGGACCCACAGAGACCATGAGCATCCCTAAAGTCCCCAGAAGGCAGAGAGGATCCAGGATCTCACAACAGTGCTGCTGGACCTTCAAAAGGTAAGAGTACTTCCAATACTACCCTTCCTAGGTTGTGCCCTTAAGTCAATGGAGGTGATTCTCTCTGGAACACTGCCTCCTATTTCAGGAACAAGCCCAACATTTCCAAATAAGTCTGCCCACTTTGCTCTCTGCAGTGCCTCACTTTATTTCTAAAGTGCCCTGTGTTAGGAAGATAGTCTTGATAATAATACAGCACAGTAATATTTGGGGTTCCACCCATCACAGTAACTACTAATTTATTTTCCTTCCAATCCATTTAGGTACATATTTCTCAGAAGACTGTCTACCATCCCAAAGAAAGCTGGTAGATCAGGATTTCTCAAGCTTCCTCCAAAGAGATGACTCAGAGACTAGGACCGGCTTCCTCTGGGAAGCCTTCCCTAGACACTTCAAGTGCAGTGATGGGTCCCTTCTGTATTTACTTCTACACACCCTCTGCTTCCTCCATTAAAGCATTATCATATAATGTCTGTTATGGACTGAATGTATGGGTTCCCCCTAAATTCACATGTTGGAAAAAAAACCCTAGCCCCCAGTGTGATGATATTTGGAGGTAAAGTCTCTGGGAGGTAATCAGGTGTAGATGAGGTCATAAGGGTGGTGCCCCATGAAGGGATTCATGTATAAGAGGAAGAGACCCCAGAGCCTCCTCTCTTCTCCATGTGAGGATACAGAGAGAAGTTAGCCATCTGCAAGTTAGTAAAAGGACCTCACCAAGCACTGAATCTGCCAGCACCTTGATCTTGAGCCTTCTAGCCTCCAGAACTGTGAGAAATAAGTGTCTTTTGTTTATGCCACCCAGTCTATAGTATTTTGTTATAGCAGTCTGAGCTACGACAATGTTATAATGATTAACCATCTCTCTATATGCCCTACTAGACTGTAAGCTCTGTAAAGGGAGAGATAAGGTCTATTTTACTCATTACTGTATCAGAGTCACCTAACAGGGTCTGGGATATAAGAGTCACTAAGGAAATACCTACGGAGTGAGTGGATGCACTTGTATATGCATAGATAAAAATCATGGTTTTAAAGCACATCAGACACTAGAGGAAATGCTTTATGACATAAGTAAAAATGCAGGAAAGAAAATTACTTAAACAATGTGATTTCAATTATGTAAACATTTACACATGATTAGGAATCTGGAAGGAAATATGCTAAAAAATGCTAAAGAGTGGTTATCTGGGTGGTAAGATTTGGATGAATTGTTGCCGTTGCCTTCATTTCCCATGTTTCCACAAATTGCGTATGTGACATTTATGATTCAAAAATAAGATTACATTTTTAAAAAGGAAACTACTGAGAGAAAATAAAAATAAAACTTGTCCATGTGTTAGGAGCTTTTCATCTCTAAAATCAGGGCAGAGAGACTCAGGGAAGAAGTCAAGACTCTTAAGTGAGTTCATGTTCCCAGAGTTCAGGAACTCCTGTTTCTCCAGGTTCCCCGGAAGCATGAAGGACCCTCAAACACAATGATTTTACAGCAAGCTTCCCCCTTAAGTGTTCCTCTCATCCCCAGCCACTCAGTAAGGAGAGCTGTTCAGAGATGGTGGTGGAAGAAAATGCCACCTTTGAGGACAGACCCAAAAATATGAGGGATCAAAAGACCAGAAGGAAAAGGCTGGGAAGGAATTCCACCCAAATCGTTACAGCCATCAAGACCAAAACCAAAGGAAGCACAAACGTGGTCAGCAAGCATTGAGAAGTTCCTCCCAAAACTCAAAAGTACAGAAGAAGCTCACTGCTTTAAAAGTGACTTAATTAAGGGTTAGAAGGGGAGTGGTGAAATTATAGATAAAAACAATAATTGTAATAACCGCTGCAGCTTACCATGTATTAAGGACTTAACACAGAGGTCAGCAAACTTTTAACGTAAAGGGCCCTATACTAAATATTCTCCACTTTGTGAGCCATATGACCTTTCCTCAACTCTGCCATTGTAGTGCCAAATCAACTACAGATAATACATAAAAGAATGAGCATGCTTGCATTTAAATAAACCTCTATAAAAACAGATGGGGCAGATTTGGCCTGAGGGCCATAGTTTGCAACCCCTGGCTTAACATGGGCAGGCATTGTACTAAGCTCCTGACTTAGCACTAATTTAATTCCCACAACCTTCAAGTGGGGAAACTGAGACTCAGGGAGATTAAATCCCTTACCAGATTATGGTCTCAAAAGGTGGCAAGGCTCAACTCAACTCTAGGTCAGTTTGACTCCAAAGGGGACACACTTTTTCATGAGGTTATTCTGCCTCAGAGGCCCTCATGACGGTAATCAATCCTTCTTCACCAGGGGAACACATACTGAGCACATCTTTGTGCCAGTATCAGGCTGAGTATGGGAGATAAAGGATGAGTAAGATCCAGACCTTGCCTTCCCAAGTTCATAATTTGAGATGGGCATCTGTCCCACAAGCACCTACCGAGCTCTCCCTCCCCAGTACAAGTATGTTCCCAGCAGAATAAAATAGGTCCAGGGATATCAAAAACCCACACCACAGACATGCATTAAATATATCTCATTTCTTTACAAAAGGATTTTATGCTCTATGCAAGGACACTGCTAAGTGATCCCACTCAGAACTTGTAAATATTGGCTTACACATCCGTAAGTCCCGAGTGCAGAAGCTGAGAAACAAACTGCAGCCTGAGAAGCCATACCAGAAATTCAATGTACTGAGTCACAGTTCAGCTTCATGGTTAAGAGCATAGAACCTGAAGACAGACAGACCTGGATTGGATTCACAGCTATGCATCACTTTGGGTCAATGACCAACCTGATCTAAGCCTCAGATACCTCACCTGTACACAAAGGTTAAGAATCCTTACTGTCCTAGAGCTGTCGAGAGATAATGTGGGGTTGGAGGGCAGGGACTACATTTGTCTTATCTATCATCATATCCTCAGCACCAGGCACATACCAGGTGCAAAATAAATACAGGAAGATAAAGAGAAATGGAGACTTTCTGAAATAACCTCATTTAAAGGACAATAGGACTTACTTTGCAAAGAACCTCCCAATTAAAGAAGTCTAGCACTGGAGGCAAGGTGCAGGTGTCCTGCAGAATCTGCCTGAGCAAGCCAGTCACAGGGGACAGGCTTGAGATGCACAAATCCGTGCTCAGAATGAGCCTGAGAGACCCTTCTCTGCAGAAAGCAGGGTGGATGGCAGTAAAAAGTGAGCAGCAAGGTATAGGAGCACCTTCTATTTACCCATCTCTACACTAACAGTCTGAGATCCCAGGGCCCTGCGCCTGCCCCCAGCCTCGCTCTGCTATTTCTCCCAGCCACTCATCTCCTGCTTCTAATTCTAAATAAACTCTGACCTTATTAACCTCCATTACATGGGGGTGTTCGCTTCCACTTTGCTGGCCTTTCTGACAGAGACTGCCTCACTGGAGAAGGACAGAAGTTAAATACCAGGATCTGCAAGCAGTTTTCCCTAATACCTAATCACCATCTGCACAACTATGGCTGTTTCATCAACCTCAAAGCTAGAGGCAAAGATGCTGGGTGATGGTTTTTGCAGCTGCCATGTGCCAGGCACCATGGGGCTTAACATTCAAATTATGAGTGATCTATCTGCCAGTGGAAACCTAAGTGACCTGATAGAAGAATCTGCACAAAATCAAAGAAAAACAGAGTTATTTTTACACAGCCTTTGGATGGGGTAGATGAGCACAAGGCTGCAGAAGCTTTTTGCATGAGGGTCCCACAGCTCTGGTGAAACCTGAATCTAGGACATAGGAGCACCTATAGTTCTGCTTTGCCTCAATCTATAGCTGCCCTACCTAAGACAAGGGCAATTCACCCATTTCCCTGACGAACACCTACAGTGGGGCTGTATAAAAAGGGCAAAATCTGAACCGGCCCCTCCCGGAGCCTATATCGTGGGACAGTGCCCAATACTCAGTGCTTATGATACGACAACATTAGCTACCATTTTATACCAAGGATAGAGCAGGATTTAAGAGCCAAGCCTTGGAATTAGGCAAAGCTGTGTCCTAGCTGAGGCTCTGTCACTCATTACTGTGTGGCCTAAAGGCTCCTCATTTGTAAAATGGGGCTAATAATGGTGCCTCCCTCAAAGAGATGCGATTAGGATCAGGTGACTTAGTTGCATGCAAACTGCTCCTTCATACTCACTGCAGGACACTGTCATCTCATCATTTGTTGTCCTAGACGGAATGTGAGCTCCTCACAGGGAGGATTCATGTCCAAGTGCCCAGCATAGGTCCTGGCACACAGTAGGGCCTCAAGTCATACTGCTGGTGAGGAAACTCACCCAAGCTTGTGGGATGCATCTGCAGAACACCCAGCTTTCCACAGCTTCCCCCTGCTCAGTCATCCCCTCTCCTCCCAGGCTGCAGTTCTCAGTCCAGGAGTCTCCACTCAGACCTTCCTGAGAGCAGTGCTATGGCCAGTAAGCAAATGAGGACAGCCCTAGCCATTCTGTCAGCCCACACGGGAATCTCCAGCCAATGTGAATTAAGGTGGTTTCTTCCCAGCTCTCTGGCACATGCCCTGGATTCAAAGGTTCGCCCCACAAGAGGCAGTTCTGGCTTCCTTGAGCCTTTCTAATTGAGTCAGGTTTGGGAGGAATTCTAGAGTCTACTCCAGAACTAACAGAAGCAGGTAGCCACTCTTGCCTAGGTTTCCCTCTTTAAATAAAGGACCCGGAGAAATTGCCCCTCAAAGGAACACCAATACTGAGGCAAACCCTCTTTTTTGAGGGTCTTGGTTAGTCAGCTAAAAGTCTCCCTTTAAAAAAAAACAATTGTGAAGCGATCTGCCTCCTAATCCATTCATAAATCAGACACTCAAGTCTTAGAATAATTTCCCCATAATTCATGTTAATCATTCCGCTCTCGTAATATGAATCATCTGTTTAACGGAAAACATTCACCAAGACGGGCAAGAGCCACTGGATCTTGCTTTAAAAATCTCTCCAGAGCTCAGAAGGTTTTCTTTTATTGATAGAAAAGTTACTATATTTTTAACAGGCACTTTAAATATTACTCATGCAATCAAAGCTGTTTTCCTAACTCAACTTACACAGTTTTCAAACATGTATTATGTTTGACCTTATTAAATATTCTGTAGCACCACTTACACACAACGGCGCTCAAAAGTACAGCACTAAAACTTCCGGCAGCACTGGGAAAAAAAAGAAAATCCTCATGAATTGCCCCAAAGCGTGCAGCAAAGGCTCTGAGCATGGCATGGACTCCCAACCAGTGCCATGGGAGGCAGGGACAGGGGACAGGCTCCCAGAAGAGCTCTTTGCCCTGAAGTTCAGTGAGCAAGCAGACAGACAAAAATCTGGGATTTCTACACTTTAGTCAAGAATTTCACTGAAACTTCTCCGAGAATACTCGCCCAGCGCTCCAATAAGACAGCACTTTTCAATTTTATTAAGAGCCAGGATGCCACATAGGAAACAGGACAATTTTGATGTTTTCTAAATAGAAAATTTGGAGCTGTCTTATCAAAATCTATAAACTAGATAATAATGCCACAAATCGCTACCATTTACTGAACACTCAGTACCAGGCATTGTGCTAACTAATGTGAAGATAGAAGATCTTGTTTAATCTCCACAAAAACCCTAGGAGGCAGGTGTTATCTTTATTTTTCAGACAAGAAAAGACAGAGATGCTAACAAACTTACCTGCGACCACCCCACCAATAAGTAACAGGTGTAACCAAAAACTTGCCTGCAGCCACCCCACCAAGAGTAACAGAGCAGGCTAGGAGCAGGGGCCTGTTGAACTCCAACATCTGTGCCCTAAATTCCACCAAACTGGCCCAGGAGGTCAAAGCTGGAGTCCTGCCTCACTCCACCCGCTGTGGTATAGGACTACATTCAGGTGAAGTAAGTCAATGCCATTTAACGCTAACCAACTGCTTGTCAGAACACCTTAACTGCTTTGAATGGGAAGGTCTTCAAGTCCTGCCAAGACATAAGTGATTAAGTAGGAGTTTAGTCAAAACAGGTGGGGCAAGGGAGTCTCTCAGCCAGCCTTGTGAAAGTCAGAACCAGAGAGAAAAGAATATGGCTGGAAGAGAAGGTGAGAGAAAGGGGCACGGATGCTCCAGCTAAGTGTGGGCCAGTTGTCAGCAAAACAAGAAAAGTATCAGACCAAGTAAATGAGGAGAATAGCAAATAACTGTGGCTACAATGGTTTTTAACACAAGGCCTTAGACTGCTTAAATTGCTGAGCCAGAGATGAGAAAGAGACAGGGTGCACTGTGACAACTGAGTCAATGGCAGTGATTTGGTGCTTCCAGTGTTTTTGTTTGTTTTGTCAATTCACCTGTTCACATATCTTAAAGTAGGTGAAGTATCTGAATTACACTTGCTTCATCTAAGCCCTGGATCCAGGGGACGGAGCACCTATAGCTCTGCTTTGCCTCCATCAACGGCTTCTCCACCTAAGTTGATGCCCTTCCTTTGCTACTCGAAGTGAAACACTGACAATCACCAGGTGGCAACGACTGGTAAAAAATGCATGACTGACAAGAGGATCCCTGGCCTGGAATCCCCATAAGCCTTCAACACCCCTGAACAGTCACACCCACCCCTGCAGTCAACATGCAGCAAGCAGCAGCACTGTTGAACACTGTGGCCAGAAGACTATGAAGTTCGGGTTTACAGAAACCAAGTCACCGAGTACTTTTAGAGCAGCTCCAGGGGATCAAGGCCCCAGATAAGGCACCTGGGGGACACTTTCCTGTAAGAAGTTTACAACTTAATGAAAAAAATATAAATAACTCAATTTGAGACATGCCTCAGGAACATTAAATTCAAAAGCAGGCATACAGTGAATAGAACAAAAGTGTCAACACTCATGATCTATATTCCCCACGGCTATCCCATGTCAAGCTCCTTCTAGTTCCGTTTTTCTTTGCCCACACTCCTTCATGCTGACCCATAAAAACCACACATCCCAACAAAGCAGCTCAGGCTAAACAGTTTGGAAATCCCCCGATGCCTCTTCTCTTCTTTCATGTTGGAACCAACACCAGTTAGGCACCAACTGCCTGCCAATAACTGTGCCAAGTTCTTGGGATGCTAACATAAAGAGTTCATCCCTGTCCCCAAAGTCAGAGGAGCTATTGCTATGGATGCAGGAAAGGGGCTGTAGCCAAGGTGAGGGCAAAGAGGGCACGGGTCCACCTCTAGTTAGGAAACTGCAGTGGAAATATCAGCCCATGTGCTCTCCACGCCAGGCTTTTTCTCCCCACTTACGCTACCCAACCATCCCCAAAAGGCAGTTTCATTATCGCATGACCCTCTCTTCAAAGCAATTTCCATTGAGATTAACCCTGGTCCTAGAAGACACACTCACTAGCCCAAATTAATCCAACCACATTCCCACTCAAACGTCTGTACCTAACAGTCACAAAGATTGTGGTCAGCTCATTATGTCTTTTGAACCAGATGATGTTGAGCCAGGGCTGGGAGCGTTGTTTCCAGGCATGAACATCCTAAAAAACAGGCAGGGAAATCCAGTTTACTTAGTGAAGCACAATAACCCAAGTGGGCAAAAGATGTGGGGAGGAGGGTTACAAGTTAAGGTTCGATGACAACTGGACCGTGCCACAAAGAAAGGGAGCACAGGGACCTGAGAGGGAACAGTGGACACCTGTGACCTGTTCTAGGGGTCTGGAAAGGTTTCCACAAGGAAGTGAGACCTGGAGGCAGAGTGTGAGCTAACTCTAGGCAGCGATGGGAGAAGCTGATCCAGGCAGGAAGGAGAGCACAGGCAAAGGCCCTGGGCAGTCCCAAACATGGCCAGCTAGGCTAGAGGACAGTGTGCACGGGGGATACACATAGCATTCCACACACGGCTTCAGGACAGCTTCAGACTGCTAGAAACCCATCCTGGGCCCAGGTTTAGGACCCTTACCACCATGCGACTCTTCCTCCCAGGAAGTGTCTTGGGTTGGCCTTTGCCTGGGGATGCTGGGGATGCTGGGGCTGCTAGCCCTGCTGGCCCTGTGCCTCCCCTCCCTTCCCCACAGGCCTGTCCCCACTGCTTCTGCATCTCCCCTGTGTCTCCTGCACGACTGCACTCAGGACTGTGTGTTCCAGAGGAACATGTGTTCTGCTCCCGTATTAATCTTGCTGTATCTTAGTAAAATGGCCTCATGCCCACCTGGTGTTATTCTGCACAGAGCAGCGGGGGGTTTGGGCTGCAAACTGCAGCTAGGTGAGCTGTATTTCATTCCTTTTGTGTTGGAGGAATGACCTAGATGCTGCTCTGTACAACAGACTCGTACTTGCAGGCTTTAACCCTTTCCTTCCCATCCAGCCTGCTGCTCAGATGGAAGCAGAGGTTTGGACTCCCACCAGAGTGGTGTCGGTTGAGCTGACAAGTAGGCTGAGTTGGGCCCATGTAGGAAAGAACAGCTCGAGATCCTTCAGAGCTGCTCCTGATGACAAAGGCAATGCTCCTTGATGGGTGGGTGGGTGTCTGGACAGCAGAAGAAACTTCTCTGGGAACATTTATTCATGCAAACTCATACACAAGACATAAGTGAAAGGAAAAGGTAAGTGACTTGCGGCTTCCTCCATCTATCTACCTCTTTCCTTGGTTGGTTTCCATCCCAGGCGGTCATATTCATTCATTCACTATTCTGGTATCTTTTTAATGTCTGCTCTATACATGACTTTGTGAGGGACCCAGACATAATGACAGGCCTGTAAGAGATTCTCCTGAAGAGAATATATATAAGCAAAACCCCAAAAGGCAATATCCACATGGGGGTTGAAAAGCGCCAGGGAGACCAGTTGTTATCCCCAGATTGACCTGGGTGTGCCACTTTCTGACTGGGAACTTACATAAGCTTCCCAAAGTTGTGAAATAGAATTAGGACCACTGTCTTAGGTCAGGTTTCCATAACAAAATGCATTAGAGTGGGTGGCCTAAACAACCAGAATTTACTTCTCACAGTTCTGGAAGCTGAAAGTCTGAGATCACGGTGCTGGCCAATTCAGTTCCCTGGTGAAGGCTCTCTTCCTAGCTTGCACAGGGCTGCCTCCTTGCTGTACCCTCATATGGCCAAGAGAGAGAGAGGAAGCAAGCTCTCTGATGTCTCTGCTTATAAGGACACTAATCCCATCATGAAGGCCACACCCTCATGACCTCATCTAAACCTAATCACCTTCCAAAGGCCCCATCACCAAATACCATCACACTGGGGGTTAGAGCTTCAACAAAGGAATTTTGGAGGGACACAATTCCATCCATAGCAACCACCAACCCCACAGGATTAGTGCAATAATTTACTGGGATCCCACAGGAACACTTCCTTATAAGAATAAGCCCCACTAGCCTGCTTATTCTTGTAGCGAGCAATGCAAGGATAGCGCCTAGGGTGATCGGTAGATAGAATTCATCTCCTAGGACCTAGCCTGCCTCTCAGCACACTCAGGACCAACCGATTCTGTACCCTTCTCACGGGCTGACTACCTCTGCCAAGCCAGAGCATGACTTGGAATTGAACTTTTTCCCTCCAGGGTTATGAAAGCAAACTGAAAACATGAGAGATGTGATTAAATGCTGAGCTGGTCATCATGCCACGATCAGACAGTCACACACCGACCAAGTCCGGTGATTTTCCACCTCTTAATCACGTCCCTGCCGCATTTAAAATGCAACGAACATCAATGAGAACAAATGCTAATAAGGCTCTTACAGGCACTGGATGTCAAGAGGTGAGGAATAAACCTTGCATATTTTGACTGAAAGGGGGTCAAAGAGGAAATAACTGGGATACTCAATAGAATTATTCTATTCAAGAGAAAGGCTCCCTGAAAGGTAACTGCTCCAGTGAGTGACAGTTGCTCATTAAAGAATGCACCATTCAGTGTCCCGAGGCAACAGAAACACCCAACCCAGTGGCACGTATCTTTCCTGGAATTTAGCTAACGCGGTTAACGTCACCAGCAAATTTACATCAGGCCTAAATGAAAAAGAAGATCCTTTCTGACACATGCAGTCATTAGAGTTTTAGCTGTACTGAGATTTCACCAAGAAAACACAGTGGCTTTGGAAACGTTTTATCACCTGCCTCCTTTAAGCAGCATTGGCAAAGTTAATGCATTTGTCAAGCATCTCTGCCTCCCCAGGGTTTTGGGAAAGCCTCCCTGGTGGATGGGCCTCAGGTCCATGAATGCATCCTATAAAACCTGCCTGGCTGACACAAAGGGACAGCCTTAGACCAGGGCTGTGCTGCTCTCACTGCTGGTCACAGTACCTGGCCACACCTGTCAATGGCCACCATGTACTGCACTCTGGTTCCAGAATGCAGTTCAGCCCTGGCCTGAGGACTCGTAGCCGTTTTCTGGACTTATGCCTTCAGACTTTTGCCCTCTCCAGTGTCTCAATCATTCTGAAATACCCAGTGTGCTGCATACGGTTTCCTGATTAAAAGAGACTCGCTTTTGAGTTTAAGGAGGCAGAATGAATAGTGCCACAAACTGAAAATCAGACCGACCTAGATTCAAGGCCCAGCTCCCTCACATCCTGGCTGCAAGATGTTACTTATGCTAAGTTCTGCTTCCCTCTGCTTAAACTGGCGAGGCCAGCACTTGCCTTGGAGGGCTACTGTGAGCATTAAATGAAGAAATACATGGGATGTACTTAGCATAGTGCTAGCATATGGTAAGCAATCCAAAAGGTTCGCTATTTATAACTGGCTTCATGGAAACCTGATTTTTCACTCCACTGCAAGAGTCAAAGTAGCTTGGTAAGTAAGGAAGCCTCTGGGGATTCTACAAAGCAGTTTGCAGTGAGCAGCCATCCCTTTAGGTAACAGGATTTACCACGAACTGTATACACAACCTTCCATTACCAATACAAATGAGGAGCCGAGGGGATGAGGATTACTTATAACACCAGAGAGCCCCAAATCATAAACAACCTCTTTGGAGGTTGATAAGTTTACCTCAAACCACAATCCAGATGTCTCCACACCCAAACTTTCTCCTCTTAGCTTAGGTTTCCACCCTGGATAAGGTGTTGATGACAGTAGCGTCAATGATGATCATCCGAGACTTTGTTAATGCTTACTATACACCAAGTATCAAACTAAACACCATTCATCTCTTAACCCATTTAACCCTCACAGAAACCCACGAAGGAGGAAGAGGCTGTTACTATCCTCAGGTGAGATCAGCGCAATCCAACAGAAATACCACGTCAACCCCAAATGAACCACGTATATAATTTGAATTTTCTAGCAGTCACACTAAAAAGCAAAAACAGGTAACATTAATGCTACTATTTTATTTAACCTAACATATCCAAAGTATCATTGCAACATGCCATCAATATTTTAAAATATTAATAATCTATCATCCTAAGGCTTCAAAATCTTGGTGTTTTACACTCCCAGCACATCCCACTGTGGGCTAGCCCAATTTGAGATGCTGAGTAGCCACATGAGCCTGGTGGTCACTGTACTAAACTGTGTAGGTCTAAAGAATGAGAAAACAACAGGAAGAAATTTGGTCGGTTCCCCACACGGACGCAAGCAGTCTGTGTCTACAGCCAAGCTCTTAACTACTGTGCTCCTCAGCGTCTCATTTGCTGAATCCACTGAACCCCACACTCTGCCAACCAATACCCTCCCTGAGCAATAGAAGCTTGATCCTTCTGTATAAAGATCGGCTACAAACCCCTTCCTGCATGCTGAGAGAAAGCGTAAGGAGACACCTGCACTCTAACTTTTAAAGAAAAGATCTTGACAATACACCATCGCTAAAAGTTGCTAAAAATGACCCCAGGGTGAGAAACAGCTAAGAGGAGACAAGCACTCTTTCAACAGCACCGAACTGATGTCAGAGGGTAATTCCAAAACTGTCACACACAGAAAAGGGTCCAACACTGTGTCAGAAATTCCAAGAAAGGGTAAAGAGAGTGAGTGTTACAGAGATTAGATACAATTACGTAAGGACTCCAATGTAAAATGCCAGAAAATGACAATGCTAAGCACAGAAAAATATGGAATGGAAGAGGAGATAATACATACTTAAGTGGGAATGGGTAAATACACACTTGAGACAGACCAAAGAACGGATAAGCACCAAGGAAAAAAAAAAAAGACCTGGAGGTGAGCAGCTACTCTCTTCCTGCATCTCATCTCATAAATCTTCAGTTCTTCCTTCAAGAATGTAGAAATGATGGCAGACAGGAAAATTTGCAGCCTTAGTTTGTGATATGAGGACACTGCTATGGTTTGAATGCATCCACCCTCATAAATGGATTAATGCCAATTCTAAAATGCCTTGAGGCTGTGAGTCCCATCTCTTGTTCTCTCTGTGTATGCTCTTTTGCCTTTCCACCTTCCACCACGTGATGATGTAGCAGGAAGACCCTCACTACATTTAGGACCCTGGATCTTGGACTTCCCAGTCCTCAGAACTGTGAACCACGTTAAGTTTCTATTCATTGTAAATTGCCCAGTCTCAAGTATTCTGTTAAAGCGGCACAAAACACACTAACACAGGCCTAATGGTAATTACCTGCTGCCAACTGTACTGTGAGTAAAAGTGCATTTAAAAATCAAAATGGCTTGAAAAGCCTCCATAAGATTAACAAGATCAACACGGGGTTTCCTATTGGGAATACCTAGAGTTTAAAGAGAAAGGGGATGAAAATCCCCAAGCATGAACAATCACTGCCCTAAGCACAGGACTGATCCAAGGCCTCTGTCAGACAAGGGTGGGTTTCACCTCCTGCCCCACCAGTTCCTCTGCAGCATCCCTGTAGAAGGGTCCAGGACAGGAATATCTGCCCAATGCCTGCAGAATCCTGGTGAAGGGACAAGATGGAAGCCCATTGCTAAGTCCTCTGCCCTGCCAGGCTGTCTGGGGGCAGCCAAGACCTGGGTCCATGTGGGTGAGGGTCCTGAATGACCCCACCTGAATGGCAGGTGGCACGTCCCACGTGTATATTGCAGCACGCTGGGCTCATCATCACGGTACATACAAACACTGAGCTGAAGGTAAAATCCCTCTCTCTCACCAATCCTTTCAGGAGGGGCCTCCCCTCTAACTCTTGTACAAGAGGACAGTTACCAACAGGAGCTCAGGATCAAACAGACCTGGCTTAGCCTGTTACTAGCAGTGTGATGTTGGGTGAGTCATTTAACTGGTCTAAGCCCCAAATTCTTCTTTAATAGAAAGAATTATTCATTCATTTTCAAATATTTATTGAGCCCACACTGTTTTAGCTTCTGGGGATACCACAGTTAAGAAAAAAAATAAAGTCTCTCCCTCATGGAATTTAATTCTAGTTAAAATGGGGAGATGCCCAGTGGGCAGATCAACACATGTAAGTATATCTATCTCATAGGGCTGTCAGAAAGATTAAATAACCCATCCAGTGGAGACTGTATGCACTAAATAATTGTCGCCTATTGTTATCACAACAGTAATAGTAATATCTAATCCTTCCAGCAGCACATGGGCCTGGGCCTGTCTCCAAAAGTCCAATTTGGCTGGAAGCCAGGGTAGAATAAAAGCCCGAAAGGGGCTCCATTCTTCACATCCTAACCTTTCTGGATTCATGCCACAAGGATATCCTGCCACAAAGATGAAGCCCCAGACAGTCTTTATTTAGCAGACTCAGAAGTCCCACCAAGCCCAGGTACATAGTGAAAAATGGGTCTGAGAAGTAGGGCTCTGGGGAGTCCAGTTCCACTAGTCAGGAGAGTGCCAGCTTTCTGCCAGTCCCATGATGAGTGACGCACCTGCTGCCCATGGGTTCCCACACTAGCAGGGAGGAGGGCCTCAGAGGCATGCCAGCACGCTGTGGCATGTCACATCTTCACAGACTGGAGGGACAGTGAGGGCTGATGATTCTGCTACTGCCATGAATCCATGGCTTTCTGATGGTGCCCCAGGGAGTGCTAGGGCTCTGCAGAAAATGACACTGGCTACAAAGATGACAGCAGCACTCATCACACCGTTTATAACACCCTTGCTGAGCGGAACACAGCGTGCAGTGCTTTCCTTGCACCGCTTTCCCTAATGCTTTCTATAACCCTGAAATGTCAGTATTACTTTATTTAATCTCCATTTCACAGATAAGGAAACTGAGGTTAAGTAATTTGTCCAAGAATGTACAGCAAGGAGAAACTAGGCAGGCAGTCCAACTCCAAAAGCCAGGTCTGAACCAATAAGCTAAACTGCCTCACCTAAGGGCCATCCTATGGAGATAAGGGAAAGCAATCGCCTTTCTCTTATCTCCATAGGATGGGGCTCCAAGCCACCCTCTCCCATTTCAGTTGCAGCAGTTTACATTTTATCTGTTTCCTACAAACGGACTCTATATGACATTTCCTTTGGAAAAAGAGAAAGACCCAATGCTAATTTTAAAAAAATCATTGAAATAAATGATGGCCAACATCAAATGATGGCTTTTGATAAGACAAGCTTTAAAAAAAATGTCAAGAAGTAAAATGTCTAATCAACAAAGGAATAAAGCACAGCAATGACAATTACTTCTAGACACATCAACATGGTAACCTCATAATGAGTGAAAGACGGCAGATACAGAACAACATACACTGTATGAATTCATGAATTCATTTTATACCAAATTCAAAAACAGGCAAAATGCATATTTGGTGATAAGTTAGAACCATAGTTTACCCTTGGGAAGGGAGCACTGTCCGGGAAGGTCATGAGGGGGACTTTGAAAGTGCTGGAAGTGCTTTCTATCTTCATCTGGATAAAGTTACAAAGGAGTATTTAGAGGTAAACGTTTACTGATATGTACACTTAAGATCTGTGCACTTTTTCTGTATGTGTATTATACCTCAATAGAAATGTAAAATAAAAACTCAAAAATATCTCAGTAAATTATTTAATCCAGAATTCCACTTTTAGGTAAGAATGAGGCCAGACGCATTTAAGAAAGAGAGCAATTGTATCTCCTCGTTGTTAAAAAAAAACTAAAAATAAGAATTTTTTAAACTCTAAAACAGAAATTCAACATTGACAATAGAACACTTGAGCATGGAACCCGCTAACGAGAGCTCTGTGTTCCAAGTCTGTACCGGCTACACGTGACCTCCGGCTACCCCAGTCCACCCTGCTGGGGAGATCCACAGCTTGATTCTCAGAAAAAATGTTTGCAGAGAACAAAGTCCAACCTGCCACTTCAAAGCGGCTTAGAAGAATGTTCCCTTCCTCTGTGCCTAGGAGCACTGGGCCTTTTAAGAAGGCCCCACGAGAAACTCAAAGGCATTGAATGCAATAAAACTGTCGCTGGCTATCTCAACAACCAAGTACATGAAGCAAAATGGACATACATGATAAAAGGAAGCCAACAGCCCATCAGGCTTTCCCCACACAGTAGACAACTCCAGGCACACTTGCCTCTAATTATTTCCAGGTCTGGGGACAAGCAGGGCCTAGAATAAAAGTCCACGGACCCGCCCAGTTACACTCCCAGAAAGCAACCCAGAGCCCTGGGTATTCTAGTTCCAAGAAGAGAGCAGCACAGGCACCTCTGGCTACCTACCACCTCCCTCCTCCTGCAGCCAGCACCAGCTGCCCCGCCCTCCCCCACTACCCTGCCTATTAAAAGGGAGGTCGGCCTGCCAAGAATCACAGGCTGTGTGCTCCGCTTTGCTCGCTGTCAGTGTGAGTGGTTTTGATACAAGAGGCAAAGGAGTAATGAGAGTCACTTGGTTTGATCACAATTGCACTCTGATTTGAAATGCAGTTCAGCAATTACAAGGTCCTCAGTCGCAGAGCTCCCCTGGGATGGGGGCAGAGGGGGTACTTTTAAAAGGGAAATTATATCCACCGTACCAACAGGTTTCACTTTTTAGCTCCTTGTGGAAGATTCTATTTCATGAAAAATGCCTTCTGGAGCTGAGTGAAAAGAATAAGCCTCATGGGAAAAGTAACTCCTAAACTTATCTTATATTCAGGCCCTCGGTTTTTTTTCCCCTACACGTCAGTTTTTTCTTTAAATACTGCTGTATACTGACTGTCTGCAAGCTGTCTCCAGCCTTTCTGGTACACCTCTATACAGATGCATAGAAAAAAAGATTAGCAGGTCAACAACACAATATTAACAGCTGTTAAGTATGAGTAAAAGGACCATGGGTGACTTTGGCCTTCTTTTTATCTGCCAGTGTGTTAAAAGAGTACATTAAGAATTTCACTGGTGTCATCTGTTCATCTGTTTTTGCTGCAATATTGCACCTTGCTTCCTAACTCATGAAGGAAAGACCAGCTTTGAACTTCCTAAGGTCTGGGCTCTCCTTGCTCTACAAAAGAGTAAACATTATTATTTGTGGGTTTCCAAATGTGAGGGGAGGAACCAACAGGTGGTGGATAAATCCTCCTCCAATTTTTTGTTTTCAGTTTGTTGGCCTAATGAGACAAATTAATTGTATCAGCATTTTCAAATAGGAGAGATGAAGGTATGTGCTTCAAGCACTGAATCAGGAAATGGCCCCACACAGGTTACTGGACAAGGCAGGGATGAGCTTATGAGGCCTCCCTTGTGAGAGCCTGACGCCTCTGTAACACAGGGCCAGCATGGGGTAGAAATTTTTGTGGGGAAGGACAGGGAGGTACCTCTGAGACAGGAACACTCAGTGCTGGGGCCTGCAGAGTCTCCTAGCCATCCCCTCTCCCTCCCGAGTCTTATAAATTACCCCTCTCAAGGGAAGAAGCCTTGAGGAATGCATGATCCTGGGCTTTTCATCTATCTCAGCAAGTTATGCCTAAAGTTGATTTAACTTTAGAAAAATATTTTAGCCTGTAATCCCAGCACATTAGGGGGCTGAGATGGGCGGATCATGACGTCAAGAGATTGAGACCATCCTGGCCATCATGGTGAAACCCTGTCTCTACTAAAATTACAAAAATTAGCTGGGTGTGGTGTTGTGCACCTGTAGTCCCACCTACTCGGGAGGCTGAGGCAGGAGAATCACTTGAACCTGGCAGAGGTTGCACTGAGCTAAGATCACGCCACTGCACTCCAGCCTGGTGACACAGTGAGACTCCATCTCTCAAAAAAAAAAAATAGAAGAAAAATAAAATATTTTAACGTGTGATGTCTTACTCCCCAAGTATCAATGAACAATTTGTTCCTGTTATTTTTTTTTAATCTACAAGGAACATGTACTACTTGTGGAATAAAAAATTAAGTTTTTGGAAGAAGGCAAGACATAATCAATTCAATAAGCTGACAGATAAATCGTGGGATGGGACCACTTCTTATGCTCCTGCATGACCACCAGCTGTAGAAGGATTCCAAATTCTCTTACAATGTGTTCAGAAGAAACCCCTTGACATTCTCTACAATGGACAGGTTCCAAGATCAACAAATTAATCAAATAAGTCCTGAATGGAATTTCTTGTTCTAAAGAGAAATCAGACAGGGTCTAAAAGAAATCAGGCAAGCTTAAATGGGAAGCAGGAGACAGAGCTGGCAGAAATGCAATACAATCACCTCCTCTCTTCCATTTCTTAACTTTGTTCTGCATGAGAATTGCTATGTGAGGGAGACTTAGATGCTTGGGTTCTCACAGCTCTACAGCTAGAGGAAGAATGGAGACAACAGATCTAGCAGGAGGTAAGAAAGAAGTGTCACTGGGGATACAGGTAGGACAGGCATAGCCACTCCCGCTCCATAAACTGTGGACAGGCCTGTTGATGGTAAAAAACCACCTTGAAGTTTGAGCTAAATGGCAGTAACTTGTCTCACGCATAAATGGCCGCAGTCTCTGAGCTAGAAATGCTAACGAACCCAAAGGCCCTCCATGGGAACGAGGTTGGAATCCCCACCTGAGCCAGAGAGGAGCCTACGATGATGCAAACAGCTACATACTGACAGCTTCCTTTTTGAGCAAATCAGCTGGACAGAGTTCCATGGCCAAAGGTTAGCATGTTTGGTACCAGGCAAACATGCCTGGCCTAAACCAGCCAGATCAGGGCTCGGTGCCTGAGGCAACGGCTGTTTTATATGGACTAGCCAGGAACAGGATCACTCGTAGCAACTCCGTTCCCTTGTGGGGAGTTTGAAGTGGGGCTTGAAGAATGCGTCAGTAGCTAGACAGAGAGAAGAAAGCAGCAGCAGAGGTATAAAAAGGCACCCAAAAGGCAAACTGCTAGTCTTGGAGATGTCCATGGAGCCAGACCCAGGAAATCACTGCTGTACGCTGAGCCACTTCCCAGGGTTCCATGGGGTTGGCTGTTGAAGGGCTTGCCTTTCACACAACTAAGACAATATCTTGAGCCTCTTCCTCTCCCCTGGGAGCCCTGCAGTGCAACCCAAGCCACCCTCTGCTCCAAGAGCCTAAGAGAGACCTAAACACTCTCCCATCACTATCTAACCTCAAAGGCATGTCTACAGGGATGGTGGGATGCTGTAAACAGCTGTGGGCCAAAGAGCACTTACCACCCTGCCCCCATCCCACAATCCCCCAAGCATTCCCCATCTTGGCCCCGAGTAGGGCTGATAATGTCAAGATGATGTTTTGAAGCCACCAGAATGAAAACTTATTCTAGCTTTCCATCACAGCAACAACAGGCTAACCATTTGAAAAGAGTTTCATCATAATGATTCTATTTTAATCTCCTTCAAACATGAGAGAGATCAAACATAAACAGATTTATCTTTACTGAAAAGGAAAATAAATCCTGGGTAATATGTGAATGCATTTCTGAGCCATCCCGTGGCTTTAACCAACAAAAAAGGAAGGTTTAATGTTCAAAAAGACACTGCTCAAGTGACAAGGTCTCTTAATACTCCCCCACACCTACGCACGCTGCAAATGCTTCTGAGCAGCATCCATTGCTGACCAGAGGGATTTGGGAGCTACTTAAAAATCACACAAGACAAGCCAATGATTTTAAACTTTACTTATGTCTTTGGCTTAACAGCCATAAATCATACATGAAATCAGCATCTGACTTGAATGTGAGATTTTGCTCTGAGGAGCCAAGACATGCTTGGTGGTGCCACCACACTAGTCACCAGCCAGGGCCTGATGTGACAACAGAAGCTATGGGGTGAGTGGGGCTTGAAACTATCTTCTCTTTCCAAAGTCCAAATAAACTCATCTCTCAAGTCATTCAGACCTTAGTGGTGGATCAATTCATGAGCCCCAGTGGTGATAGCACTAAAACCAATTCCCCTGCACAGACTGAATCATCAAACTAAATATTGCCACTTTAACACTTAGTGGGTAAGAATTAGAATGTCAGGGAAGGGCTTTCCAAGCATTCATCATTCTCCTTTTTTTCTCTCTAAGATATTCATATAGCAACTCCCTAAGACCCACACCAAATAAACTCCAGACTGACAGCTTGGTGGAGCAAACACTGTGTGTGTGAATCACGCTCCATCTCTGGCGTAATATATCCACCTGCCACCAAAAGGACTCACTAAGGGCACAGGCAGGAGTAGAGATGGTGGGGGCTGGGGGAAAGGTAATGTGACAGGTTAGACAACATCCAAAGCTAAAAATGAATGTAACTCAACAGAAAACTCATTAATGTAATTGCTTTATTGCTGTAGTCACCACAACAGCTTCTGGGTACATTTTCCTATGCAAAAAAGAGACAGAGGTAATAAAATGATCTGTGTGTATCTAATGTATGAATGTGAGCATCTGAAAGAAGCTCTTGCTTAGGAAGAGGAATGCTCTATCAGTCCATTTTCACACTGCTATAAAGAATTACCTGAGATTGGGTGATTTATGAAGAAAAGAGGTTTATTTGACTCACAGTTGCACAGGCTTAACAGGAAGCATGACTAGGAAGCATCAGGAAACTTATAATCATAGCAGAATGTGAAGGAAACAAGGGCTTTCTTCACATGGTGGCAGGAGAGTGAGGGGGGAAGTGTCAAACACTTTTAAACCATCAGATCTCATGAGAATTTACTCACTATTGCAAGAACAGCAGGGAGAAAACCCACCCCCACAATCCAATCACCTCCCACCTGGCCCCTCCTCCAATTCAACAGAAGATTTGGGCAGAGACACATATCCAAGCCTTATTATTCCACCCCTGGCCCCTTCAAAATCTTGTGTCCTTTCTTGAGCCTCTTCATCTCCCCTGGGAGCCCTGAAATACAACCCAAGGCACACTGCAAAATACAATTATCCCTCTCAACAGTCCCCCAGTCTTAACTCATTCCAGGATTAACTCAAAAGTCCAAAGTCTCATCTGAGACAAAGTAAGTCCCTCCCACCGTGAGCCTCTAAAATCACATACAAGTTATGTACTTCCAAGATATAATGGGAGTACAGACATTGCGTAAATGCTCCCATTCCAAATGGGAGGAATTGGCCAAAACGAAGGGGCTACAGACCCAATGCAAGTCCAAAACCCGGCAGGGCAGTCATTAAATCTTAACGCTCCAAGATGATCTCCTTTGACTCCATGTCTCACATCCAGGCCGTACTGATGCAAAGGGTGGGTTCCCAAGGCCTTAAGTAGCTCCACAGGGTACAGTCCCCACAGCTGCTTTCATGGACTGGCATTGGGTACTTGTGGCTTTTCCAGGAGCCCAGTGCAAGCTGTTGGTGAACCTACTATTCTGTGGTCTGATAGACGGTGGCTCTCTTTCCACAACTCCATCAGGCAGTGCCCCAGTGGGGATTCTGTGGGGGGGCTTCAACCCTACATTTCCCCTCTATACTGCCCGAGCAGAGATTCTCCACGAGGACTCCACCCCCGCAGCAGACTTCTGCCTAAACATCCAGGCATGTCCATACATCCTCTGAAATCCAGACAGAGCTTTTTTTTTTTTTCTTTTGCCAAGTCAGAATTTCCACAAATATCATGTGTTTCAGAAACATGGACCAATTAAGTGGAATCTCATCATTTTGCAGAGCTTCTCAAACCTCAGCTCTTCTCTTCTGCACACCCACAGGCCCAACACCACATGGAAGCCACCAATGCCTGGGAATTGTACTCTCTGGAGCAATGTCCAAGCTGTACCTTGGCCCCTTTTAGCCATGGCCAGAGCTGCAGTGGCTGGGATGCAGGACGACATGTCCTGAGGCTGCACAGAGCAGCTAGGCCCTAGACTGGGACCACAAAATCATTTTTTCCTCCTAGGCCTCTGGGCCTTTAATGGGAGGGGCTGCCACAAAGGTCTCTGAAATGCCTTTGAGGCATTTTCCCCATTGTCTTGACTATTAACATTCATCTCTTCTTTACTTACGCAAATTTCTGCAGCAGACTTGAATCTCCCCAGAAAATGGGTTCTTCTTTTCTACCACATGGCTGGGCTGCAAATTTTCCAAACTTTTATGCTCTATTTCCCTTTAAATATAAGTTCCACTTTCAGATAATCTCTTTGTTCAGACATATAAGCATATACATTTAGATACAGCCAGATCATATCTTGAATGCTTTGCTGCTTACAAATTTCTTCCTCCAGATACCCTAAATCATCTCTCTCAAGTTCAAAGTTCTACAGACCTCTAGGGTAGAGGCAAAATGCTGCCAGTCTCTTTACTAAACCATAGCAAGAGTGACCTTTGCTCCAGTTCCCAGTAGATTCCTCATCTCCTTCTGAGACCACCTCAGCATGGACATAATTGTCCATATTGTTCATATTTTGGGCAAAGCCATTCAACAAGTCTCCAGGAAGTTCCAAACTTTCCCACATCTTCCTGTCTTCTCCTGAGCCCTCCAAGTTCTTCCAACCTCTGCACACTGCCCAGTTCCAAAGTCACTTCCACATTTTCAGGTATCTTTATAGCAGTGCCCCACTCTCCTGGTACCAATTTTATGTATTAGTCCATTTTCACACTGATATAAAGAACTCCCTGAGACTAGGTAATTTATGAAGAAAAGAGGTCTAATTGACTCACAGTTCTATAGGCTTAACAGGAAGGAGGCCTCAGGAAACTTACAATCATGGCAGAAGACAAAGGGGAAGCAAGGACCTTTTTCACATGGTAGGAGGAGTGAGAGTGAGGGGGGCAGTGCTACACACTTTTAAACCATCAGATCTTATGGGAACTCATTCGCTATCATGAGAACAGCATGGGGAAAATCCACCCCCATAAGCCAATCACCTCCAGCCAGGCTCCTCCTGCAATTTGACATGAGATTTCGGAGGGAACACAAATCCAAACCATATTAGATGCCCAGGAGAGAGTGGCTAGCATTACCCAGTGGGAGAGAATAGCTTAAACATATTCACCATAAAATGAAAGCATGTGATGTGACAATGTCTCAGAAGTTTTATTAGTTGCTGGGCCAGGACTGGTTAAAATGATGAAATTAGTAAAAAGTGGCCTCTTTGTTTTTCCAGTTCCTTTCCACAATGTCCATGTAAAAGAGCCATCACCAAGCAGCCTCCTGGGGGCCCTGCCTGGCCTGCCCCTCATGCCTCAGAAGCAGTAGGTAAGGGCATGGCCTTTGGGAGTCAGAAAGACCCCTGGTTCAAATCCCATCACTGCCATTTACTGTGAGTCCTTAAATTAGTCACTTAAGAATTAAGCCGTTAAACGCTTTTTCCTACCTAGAAAATGGAGATAGGAAAATATATCTCAAAGAGCTGCTGTGATATTTAAGTTTAAGAAAAATGGGGGGGGAAATCTTAAAATCTTAGCATACTGCCTGGCACTTGGCAGGGCTCAACAAATGGCAGTCCATTTGCCATTCTCCTCCCCACATCCTGACCCACCCAGCCCTTAGTATCTACTGCTGGCCTGATGAGTCGGTCTTTCCAACCACACTAGCAGCTAACCAGCTGGCTGAGTTTCAACTACCTATACTCCTTAGGAAGACAGGATGGAAACAGATTTCTGGGAGCCTTCAGAAGTTCTCTAATAATGATCCTCACCCCCAGGAATGCAGCCAGCCTATGTGAAAGGCTGGCCTTACAAGGTGGCCTAGTCAGGGTAACTTTCTCCTTCCCTCCAGCTAGTTAAGACGGAGCTGCAGTGAGATAAAACAAGGCAGTCTAAGAATGAAGAGGGCAGTGCCACAGGCTTCGGCCAAATAGAAGCATCTACTGATTGAGATGGAAATGATTGACAGTGGGGAGTCCAACAAATAGTTAACTGTGAGGCCCCTGTAGGCCCAGACCACCCTCGCATCAACAGGCATCTATGACAGGCCTTCCACAGCTGCAGCTCTCAGGACATGCTTTCACTCTTTCAGGCATTGATATCTATTCCACCTCTTTCCCACCCCCCACAACCCCAAGAGTCCTGAATCATTTGCAATTTAAAATGAAGCTTCTGGTAAAACTCAGCACTGGCTCCCTCCTCATCAGCCCAACCAAGGTCATTGTTCTTTCAAGGACCATAAAAGTCACACACTTTTTTCCCCACCCCCTAGACCAAGCATGAAAGCCTCTTCCTCCTGCTACGTCCACAGCCTGTGCCTCAAATGTCCAGTCCAGCTCCAGGCCACATTTTCCAAGGCTGCCCTCTGAGTCCCCAGCCGGCACAAACCACATGGGCTCTGTTCCAGGCACAAGGACTGTCAGCACAGCATGGACATATGGCCCAGCAAGCTCCCTATGGGGATTCCACCTGGGCCTCTGTACACAGGAGGCAGAGGGGTGCTTGCCCTTTGTGGCGGGGAAACAAGGCCTCTGAGGAATAAGCACAAATGCTCACTTAGAATTGACAGGCAGAGCTGCCCACTGGGACTCTGCCCACAATATTTTGTTAATCAGGTTCCACTACACCTGGAACCCAAACCCTGCTCTAGCAGTCTAAAATAGACTATCCTATCAAAGCTCTAGCTTCAATTCAAAGCTCTACCACTCACCAGGTATGCCACCACAGACAACAAATGCACTTCCCTGTGTAGGGTAATAACTGTTTTCTGTGACTGCCACCATGAATTGACACAGCCTTGGTAGCATATATATACATACATGCATGTATGTTTCCTGGAGGCCAGAGGTTCACAATCAAGGTGCCCAGCAGAGTCCCTCTGAAGTTTCTAGGGGAGCTTTCTTGCCTCTTCCAGTTTCTAGTGGCACCTGACTTTCCTTGGTTGTGGCAGTAAAACTCCAATCTCTCCCCCTTTAACTGCATATGGCCTTCCCTTCTGTGTGTCAAATATGCCTTTTCTCTTTTAAGGACATTGATCATTGGATTTAGTGTCCACATGAAACCTAGGATGTTATCATCTCAAAATTTCCAACTTAACTACATCTGCAAAGACCCTCTTTCTAAACAAAGTCACATTCACAGGTACCGGGGATTATGACTCGAACATAACTACTGCAGATGGGGGGGTGTGCATAATTCAGCCCTGCAGTGTCTATCACATAATTACATGGAGTTAGATTAAAAGAGATAATGTCTGCAACATGCTTTGCACAGTATAGGCATATGGTAAATAATTAACATTACATGTTGCTTTTATCACAGTTATAACCTTCATCTCCCTCTCCAGGAAGCCTTCCTAGTACCTGATTCCAAAAAAATTTGAGACAATTCAGGCTTCCACTCTAGATCACAATCACCTTAAGATTAGAAACCATGTTTGTTGATATCCACTTCCTCAGTACTAGTAAGAGTGTGTGGTACATATAAAGGTCCATGGTCTCAGTGGCAAGAGCATGTGCTTCTGCATCAGATAGACCCATGCTTGGAAACTGGCTCAGTTGCATTCTAATGATATGATGTCAGATGTGTGAATCAATATTTAAGCCTCACCATTACCATCGGCAAAAAAGGAAAATGACCAGCTATGTAGGAATGTTAAAAACACTTCAGACATCACATATGTAGCACCAAAGAGTAACCAGCAAATAGTATGTGCTCCATAACTAGAATAATGATTCATTATTGTGCTTGGGAATTGCTTTGTTGAATAAATGTCTAATAATTAAATAATTGAATACCAACAGCCCACTCCTTCTCACAGTCCAACAGAGGTGTCAGATTCACCATCCACACTCCTATATAGACTTCTGGTCCTCAGACGTAGTGCTGGGATTGAGCCCACAATCTTACCTCCTCCGTATCTCCAGGAGCGAACACCCCACCTGCAGATTAATAAACCAACTCATTCATCCATTCTTCAGGCATTCACTGAACACATACTCTGCCAGGTTCCTACCATCTGCTAAACATCTTCTGAATGCTCTTGAGGAAGGATCAGAAAACTTTTTCTGTCAAGGGCCAGATAGTAAATATTTTAGGCTTTCTGGGCCATATGGTCTCTGTTGCAACTACTCAACTCTTCTGCATGAAAGCTGCCACAGACAACATGTAAACAAACGAGAATGGCTGTACTCCAATACAATTTTATTTACAAAAGCAGGTGGTGGCAATTACAGCAAGGTAGCAGGATACAAGGTTAACATACAAAAGTCAATTGCTTTCGTATTTACCAGCAGTGAACAAGTGGAATTTGAAATTAAAAGCACAGTATCATTTATATTAGCACCCAAACAAATGAAATATTCAAGTATAAATCTAAAAAAAGTACAAGATCTATATGAGGAAAACTACAAAACTCTGATGAAAAAAAAAAGAATAGAGAAACATTCCATGTTCATGGATAGGAAGACTCAATATTATTAAGATATCAGTATTTCCCAACTGGAGATTTAATGCAATCCTAATCAAACTCCCACAAGTTATTTTGTGGATCTTGATGCACTGACTCTAAAGTTTATATGGAAAGGCCAAAGACCCTGAATAGATAACACAATATTGAAGAACAAAGTCAGAGGATTGACATTACTCAACTTTGAGACTTATTATAAAGCTTCCATAATCAAGACAGCACAGAATAGAAAGCCCAGAAAAAGACCATACAGATATACTCAACTGATCTTTGACAAGGAAGCAATGATAAAAGGTAGTCTTTTCAACAGATAGTGCTAGAAAAATTAGACATCTACAAGCAAAGAAAAAATAAATCACAGACTTTATACCCTTCACAAAAATTAACTCAAAATGGATCACAAACCTAAGTGTAAAATACAAAACTATAAAACTCCTAGATGATAATGCAGGAGAAAATCTAGATAGCCTTGGGCTTGATGATGTCTTTTAAGATATGACACCAAAGACAGAATCCATGAAAGAAAGAATCAATAAGCTGGACCTCATTAAACTTAAAATTTTCTGCTGTGCGAAAGACATTGTCAAGAAAATTAGAAGACAAGCCACATACTGGGTAAAAAATATATGTGAAAGACATATCTGACAAAGCACTGTAATCCAAAATTTAAAAAGAACTCTTAAAACTCAACAATAAGAAAACAAACAACTTGATTAAAAAAAAAAAAAAAAAAGTCAAAGACCTTAACACACACTTTACAAAAGAAGACATACAGGTGGCAAATCAGCCTATGAAAAGATGCCTTTCACATCATGTCATTAAATTTGTCTTAATACGAATTAAAACAAGAATGAATCCCACTACACACCTATTAGAATGGCCAAAATCCAGAACACTGACACCACCAAATGCTGACAAGGATGTAGAACAATAGGAACTCTCATTCATTGCTGGTAGAAATGCAAAATGATACAGCCACTTTGGAAGACCATTTGGTGGTTTCTTATATTAGCAAACACACTCTCACCATACAAGCGAGCACAAGTGCTTTCCTTCGTATTTTTCCAAACAAGTTGAAAATTTATATCTACACAAAAACCAGCACATGGATGTTTACAGCAGCTTTATTCATAATTGTCAAAATTTGGAAGCAACCAAGATATCTTTCAGTAGGTGAATAAATAAATTATGGTACATTCAGACAATGGCATATTTTTCAGCACTGAAACGAAACGAGCTATCAAGCCATGAAAAGACATGGAGGAACTTCAAATGCATTTTACTAAATGAAAGAAGCCAATGTGCAAAGGCTTACAATACTATATGACCTCAGAGGATTTTTAGGGCAGTGAAACTATTCTGTAGAATACTATTAATATAGTGATAGATACATGTCAGTATACATGTGCCCAAACTCATAAAATGCACAACACCAAGAATGACTACAGTAATGTAAACTATAGTCTCTGGATGATAATGATGTGTCAATGTAGTTTTATCAACTGCAACAAATCTGTGACTTGCAGGGATGTTGATAATAGGTCAGAGGTTGTGCAGGTGTTGCAGCAGGGGCTATATAGGAAATCTCTGTACTTTCCTCTCATTTTTGCTGTAAATTTAAAATTGCTAAAAAAAAAAAAAAGTAAAGTCTACTTAACAAAAAAAGGGTGGTGGGCTATATATAGTTTGTGACCCCTGCTTTTGAGGATACACAAATGAGTAAGATGCAGTATCCATACAATGAGAAAAAGTCACACAGAGAGGAAGAGACAGTGCTGAGAATAGAATCCAGGTCTCCCATCCCCATAAAGGCTATTGAACTAAGTCCTACCTGTTCCACCCAGGATCAATTAAAAGTGCATTTAAAGGGAAAAATAGGAAGAGTTACACCAAAATGATTTGTCAGATGGCACAGAGGAAATATTTATAATATGAAATCCAATCAACAGATATGAAGAGTCTGTTCACACACACATTTAACTAGTATTTACTGAGTGGATGAGCGTTTCATCTCCCAGGTGACAGTATTGTGCTAGATGCTAACTGAAAGCACACAAACTATATAAGCACATGGCAGACCAAGAAACCCCACTGAATACAGATACTCTTTCAAATATTGTGCCAAGTTCTTGTGTTCTCTGATGGCATCTCTAGGGTAAGGGGTACATGGGAGGAAATTTTGATGTTGAATTTACAACACATTGTAGAACAAAAGCAAGGTCATAAGACTATGCTCTGTTTTTCTTGATATGCAGACAGATGTCTATAGTGCGTGGGTGTATGATGACCTGTACCACTTCCTGCCCTTGAAGGACTTCAACCCCTCATTGAAGTCCACATGGTATGATGGCATGGAGGGCCCCAGCCACAGAGGCAGCCCTCCAGTTCAGCTCAATGGCATGAATGGCCACTCTCACCTTCCAGCTTTCCAAAGATGTGAACCCAGTTTCTGGATGTGGCATTCACACGTCACACTGAACTAGAAACTTTTAGCACCTCTGCCACGGCTGCAGATTCTGTTCTACAGAACACTGAAACTGCTCAGCAACCTCTTCAAAACAGTCAAAATTAGTTTTAGACAAACATTTAAGAGGAAAAGAAAATCTATCTGGTGGATCTTGCCAACACTCACAGCTGTGACACTGACAAGAAAAGGGCTGCAGAAGAAAGAATTTGCCACAGACCATTCACTTGTCATCATATACAGCACTTTGCACAAATTGGCATAATTTAGGTAGGCAAGAAAATAAGCCAACAACAGCAAAACACCTAAGGCTCATTCCAAAGACCAATCAAGGCAGGATGCAAGAGGTACGAATAAATCACACTGCCACACACTTCCTGGGAGATGGTTTTTATCGCAGGCTTACAAATGATAATCCAAATAAGACACATAAGTTCCAAGTATAACAGCCCTCTTTAAAATAGCACAGAAGCATCTCCATTCCCTCACAAGCTCTGGTGTTGCACAGGACTACCAGAAAGGCCAAGAGCTTTCTAGACTTTCAAGAACACCTTTCCCTGGTCCTGTCCCCTCAGGACCTTACATGCCCTGCCCTCTGTTAGGCACTGCCTGTCTCTGTGAACCCCAAATGTTTGAATCCCCACTATCTAATACTACTCAGATTTGTACTAAGTTTTTGACAGCACAGTGCATCACTGCACCAAACATCCTTCATCAGGGTTCAAGGTATCATTGCTGAGGTGAACCAGAAGCAGGAGGGATCTCTGACTTTGCGGATTTAACACACAGTCCCAACAGTTGATGAAATGATGAACTATCCCAAAGCTGGTAGTGATGACAAGAGCCACTGTTCCTGACTACCACCATGTGCTGAGCTTCTACGGAGCACTTGCAGGTCAGTCCTCAGCATAGCAACATCCCCATTTTACAGACCAAGAGCCACAAAGCTGCAAGAGGCAGAGCTGGTGCTCGCATCCAGGCCTCCAAGATGCCGAGGAAGAGATCTGAATCAAGTCCCTCATGGCTAGAATGTGGAAGAAAAACCAGTTGGCCACAACATCTTAGGTTCCATGCAGCTTAGCTGTATTGTGTCTTTAAGGTTTGGATGGGTGCATGCAGGTGTCAGACATGCTTGATGGCATTTTATGGGGAAAATTCTAGGCTACTACCAATATCAACTAATTCTGTGATGTGAGAATGTCAAGGGCATAGGCAGCATGCAGGGATACCACCGTGCCGTCCTCCTCCACCCAGTGTCCTGTCCACTCTGGTCAATGTAAGTGGGTGGGAGAGGATCTCTACCTCCACCAAGGCTCAAGCAGAACGTCGTGTTCTTTCTTGCTATGACATAAACATTCTCATGTCTTTGTCCTATGTTCCCTACTAAAGGAGACCCTTTCTCCTCTTCTCTCTAGAAGGGACTCTGCAACCTGGGGGGACTTGGGGATTTTCTATTTAATAAAAAGGGCAAAATGCAAGACAATTTGGCAGTCAGAAATCCCCTGTGGTCTGAAAGAAGGTCATGGAGAAGTCAATGTGGGGAAATCATGCCTGCCTGGAAGCCATATGTATCTATAAGCAAATAAAGGACATTTGTTCCCGTGGCTGCTAATGCAATGACTCCTGGGACCTGAACAGCCTCCCAGCCTAACTCATATATATTTTTAATGAAAAATTGCAAATTAGATTAGCTTAATTTGACCATATCTGCCTTTTTAAATAAAGGAAATTACCATTTTAATAGGAACACCAGCTATTTGTCTTGAGGAAGAAGGTCCTTGTGAGTTCTGCTTTGCCCATTCTATTTCTGTTTTTATTAATAGAAAAGGGGACTGCAAGGCAGAGGACAGCTGCTTGGGCTTGAAAAACACACAGTGGTTCTCCTGGTGAGCATACAAAGAGGTTGAGAGGAACACCAGAGAAATCCCTACCTTCATAGATGTTCTCAACTACCAGAGGCAAAACGGGTTTCCCTCTGTGTTTTAACATGACCTATTTCAAATGCCTTCAGGAAATCTGCTCTGAGCCCCTACTGCCAGCAAGGCATGGCATCAGGGCCAGCGCTTTCCAGCGGAGTTCAGGAAAGAAGCCAGAGGTCACCTGTCTGAATCAAGGCCTGCAGTTACGGAGTAGCTGGTGGGGGATGTGGCAAATGGAACAGAGCTGGTGCGAGTATTTTTTTTTAAATACTTTAAGTTCTGGGATACATGCGGGGAACATGCAGGTTTGTTACATAGGTATACATGTGCCATGGTGGTTTGTGGCACCCACCAACCCGTCATCTAGGTTTTAAGCCCTGTATGCACTAGGTATTTGTCCTAATGCCCTCCCTTCCCTTGCTGGGGCACTACCCGACAGGCCCTGATATGTGATGTTCCCCTCCCTGTGTCCATGTGTTCTCATTGCTCAACTGCCTCTTATGAGTGAGAACACGTGGTGTTTGGTTTTCTGTTCCTGTGTTAGTTTGCTGAGAATTATGGTTTCCAGCTTCATCCATGTCCCTGCAAAGGACACAAACTCATTCTTTTCATGGCTGCATAGTATTCCATGATGTATATGTACCACATTTTCTTTATCCAGTCTATCTCTGATGGGCTTTTGGGTTGGTTCCAAGTCTTTGCTATTGTGAAAGTGCTGCAATAAACATACGTGCACTGGCCAAAGTACTGAAAGAGGGAGTGGCTGGATGAGGCTCAAGAACTGCCAGGAACCAAGCAATACAGGCCACCTTAAGGAGAAGAGACTTTGTCCTGAGGGCACGAGAGAGAGGTGGTTTTATTTTCAGAAGAACAGTTTTATTTTCAGAAGAACCTCTGGCTCCTGTGTAGGAAGCTCTTACTGCAAGTACAGCAATGGCGACTGCCCACGTCAGAACAGGGCTTATCCTTTTCTCCAAGCCCCACCAAACCTCCAATTCACTCAGCGTCTCCCCAGGTCCTTCCTCACATCTTTCCCTCCTCTCTTCAGGGTGAATTCCTCTTCCTCCTCCTCCTCAGCCAGTTCCTGGTCTGCATTTTTCACATATTCCTCCTGGGATCTGCTCCTGCAATCAGGCCCCTCTCTCAAGCATCCTCAATCATCCCCAACTGCCACCTCTTGAGCTCCAAGTCCCTACAGCACAGATAGCCTTCTCCCCTGGCCCTGCCGCCCTCAACAAACATCCTGGGCTTGGCTGCCAAACTCCCTGAGCACAGGCTCTAATCTGACACCCACACACTGCCCTCCAGGCAGCTATGCAACCTGCCTTCTACTGCCACAGCTCCCTGAAACTGCCCTCTCCAACCCCTTCACTGACCTCCACACTGCCAACAGTTTTCTTCCTCATGGTTTTTCCCACTCTTGACCATACGCCATTCCTCCATCTTGAAACTTTTCTCTTTTAGTCTAAACTAAACTCTAACTACAATTCCCACCTATGTTTCAGGTCACTCCTTCACTGGCTCGACTTTCTGTTCCTATGTGTACGCTGGCCTCAAGGCTCCATTTCCAGCCCTCCCTGCTCTTTGTATTTCCCAGTTCATGGCTTTACCACTGCTTCCATCCACAGTCCATAGACATCCAACTGCCCAATGCATATCCAACCTCAACAACTTTACAGTCCCCAACAGCAGCCTACAACCTTTCACCTAGCTTTCCTACCTCTGTCCAAAGTACAACTCCTACGACTAGAATGCTCAGTTATTTCTACAACTTGTCTCTGTTCCTCTTTTCTTCCATAAGCAATTACCAAGTTTTAGCAAA
This sequence comes from Cacajao melanocephalus, assembly GCA_963573385.1. Taxonomy (NCBI): domain Eukaryota; kingdom Metazoa; phylum Chordata; class Mammalia; order Primates; family Pitheciidae; genus Cacajao; species Cacajao melanocephalus. The sequence continues at coordinate 33,878 of CAUYLG010024923.1, forward strand.
TCTCCCTGGATGGTATGTGCTGCCCCGAGGGGTGATCTCTGGAGTTAAGGGAAGGGTTCAGACTCGAGACAGACTGCATGAGCTCACACCCGGACTGCCACAAGGTGTCTGTGTGACCTTAGACAAGCTGTTTAATTGCTATGCCTCCGTTTCCTTATCTGTAAAAGGGGATAATACAAATACTGTTCTGAGGATTACAGGTAAACACAATGAGTTTGGCATAGTGCCCAGCATTTCGTAAGAACTCAATTAATGACAGCTGCAATTATTAATCGGATTGCTTTGGTCTATCCTTCACTTCCGTTTCCTTCCACCCTAGGCCCATGCTTGAATTATTCCAATACATAGTGACTTGGTTCCCTTTATCCAGCCTCTATTCACCCAAATATGTGCAAATATCATTCTTAAATTTACTTTTTGAGGCCCCACCCTTATTGTATCATCCCCCATAACTGACAAGATAAAGTACAGCCTCTTTCTCCTAACTCATGATGCCCTGCAACCCTCCTCTGCTCATAGCAAATGGGCAGACCCAGCCCCAATATCCAGTGCTTTCTCCACATCTTTGCTAACACATACCCTGTGTCTTAAAATTCCCCTCCCCCCACCCCCCACATCTATATGTACATGATAGAATTTTGTGCAGCAAGTAAGAAGGGCAATGAGGACGTATGTTACACATCAATTGCATTAAAGGCCCCAATTCTTCACCCTTTCCTGTATGTACACTCTTGGCCATGTCACCTTGCAGTGGTCTCACACTCTGCCATTGAGCCCATCCATGTGACTTGTCAAAAGACAGGACACAAGCAGAGGCTTGAAAAAACACTATAGTGTTTCAGCTTCTGCTCCTGAGCCTCAGCCATCATCAGGAGAACATGCCAGAGCTAGCTGCTAGGAGATGAGACACATGGAGTTGCCCCCGCTGAGGCCATCCTGCATCAGTTGACAGCCAGTAGATGTACAGCCATGCCAGAAGACCAGCCAAGGTGAATGAATCCCAGCTAACTACAGACAAAAGTGCTTATTGTTGTGTGTTTCTATGGCTGGTTGATTTGCAACAGATAGCTGATATATGCATCAAGTGACATCAAAAGAAAAGTTCACGGTGCATTAGAAAGGGAATATCACAGACAGCAGAGCAATAACATGGTCCCAACTGTATGTGTGTGCTTATGTTTATAGGCAGTGACACAGCTGCAATTATGTATTTCTAATAATTGTTCATCTAATGCTAGGCTGTTTCCCAGCCTAGCAGAGAATGTTCTTAAGAAACCATATCTGCTTTGTTTACCATAATAAACTTAAGTGCCTACCTCAAGGCCAGAAACATTTTATACTCATAATAAACACTATTAAATGAATGAATTTCCATGCAAGTGCATGCATCCACAGATCTGGAGGGTTCATACCAAATGGTAAAAAGTGGTTATCTCCACATGCTCAAATGATGAGTTGTGTTTTAGGGTTTAATAAGTATTTTCTATTTTTCTACAGTTAACATGGATGACTTATATAATAAAGTAATAAGAATTAAGTAATAAATCTTTCAAAACGAAGATCCCTGGATTCCAAGCAGAGGCTTCCTCAGTCAGCCAAACCCCAGGCAATGCTTCCTTCTCTGAACCCTTGGTGTGCACTGTCATTCATTCTTACATTTTATTTACTTCTTTAGATTAAAAAAAAAACTCCTGATATGAAGAGTTGTACAGTTTACTGGTGGATCTTGTCTCCACCGGTAGACTGTAAAACTCTTAATAACAGGAGTTGTTATCATTTAAGCCCTCTACGCACTATACAGTCCCATAGCACTTAATGTCAACTTTTTAAAATTAATTCATTAGCATCTATGAATTTTACAATTCTGAAAGAGAGAAAGTCTTAAAATTATTGTACATTTGAAGGAACTAAGGCACAGTGAGATGCTTAGGATCACAAAAGACAGCTTTATAAGTCATCACAAGGCTGGAATCAGATCTCAAACCTTGACCTTCTCTCCAATGTTGCTGCCACCATGCCTTATAGCCTTCATCAGCATTAACACTGGTGACCACATGAACAGCCTCCCCCAGGCTATACCCTTCAAAGGCTGGGTATCAATCTCATCCATCTTTGCAACTCTCCCATCTGAATCAGTGCCTTACATGCAATAAGTGCTCAATAAATGTTCACTGACCTGAACCAGGAAGCAGAACCCACAGGAATGAAAAAGTCAGCTCCAAGAGCCAGTTATTGTTTCTTACATGAGAGAAGTATTATAAAGTGTAATAGGGTTTTAAGATAGTCTCTAGAGCAGAGAGAGTTGTAAGGCTCATTAAGTCTAGGGGTCCTTAACCTGAGACCCATAGATGTACTTCACAGGGTCCACCAAGCACTGGCACTGTGTGAAAAAAATGCTTTTTGTATATGTACATGTTTCTCAGAGAAAGGGTAAAGCTTTGATCAGAATTGGTGTCATTAACTCAGCAAAGCTGAGGTCCAGCAAGACTAAGTGACTTCTGCCCGATGGTGCATGGTGGCCAATAGGCAGAGCTGGGGCCAAACCCAGACCTCCTCATTTCTACCCTGGGGTTTTCTCCTCCTTGTAGGTTGCCCAGCATGTGGCATATATATGCCAGTGACATGCTCCCAGAACACTGCATTTCTGCAGTTTGGAAGGATGGTCAGACAGCTTTATAGCTTTATTGGATTTTATTTCCCACAGACCACAATGTTTTGTAAGGGTAAAAAATTTCTGACGTGATCTGGATACATTCCTCTAATTCATCAGCAATTCATACAAATGTCAGGCATGCCAAAGTAATTTTCTTTAAAATGATTTATCAGCCATATGAACACAAGCCATTCTGCCTGGTCTTTGGAATTAAAACCACATTTCTCTTCAGAAGAGAATAGAAGTGCAGTCTTGACAAACAGGACACATTTTCACTGGTCTGGGATGAGCTGGTCTCCAGCAGGGAACAAAGTGGTAAACAGGAGGAAGGACACTTTATCAGGCCTGTGAATCCTCCCCACATCTCATCCACACCAGATCTGCCACTTGATACCTGGTGACTCATTCCCAACTGACTGTTTTAATAACTAACACAATCACCCAGCTACCAACCCAACTGCAGGCAGCTGCTACATTATGTGTGCACTGAAAAAAAGGAGAAGGCAGGGCTATGGTGATGTGAGGTGGTTGATGGAGCAGAAATAATGTTTCTGCAATGCAGCTTGGAAGAGATACAAGTCAGTTCCTGTAAGGAATGGAGCTTATTCCTGAGAGGTAAGGAGGTAAGCCCAGCAGGCCAGTCCAAAGCATGCTGTTTATCCTGGGTGGGATTCTATCCTGCATGTGCACTTACCCTCTGAAAAAAAAGCCTAGATAGGACTAACTAACCAAGGTCACTCACTTAATTTCCTCTTTTGCAACTATCAACACCTATTTACCTTGTGGTATTACTTTCACTTGACAGATGAAGAAAACAGAGCCCAGAGATGTTGAGCAAGTTGCCCGAGGTCACTCAGTAAGTGAGCAATCAAGGCAGGATCAGAACTAAGGCTTCCAGATTCTTGGTCCAAAATCTCAACATCCTGCTCCATGATCCCGCCATGAAGCCAGGCCAAAGAGTCAGAGCTTTACCAAAGAACGCCTCCAGAAGTGGGAGGCAGGGAGCTCCATGGATGACCCTCTAGAACAGCAATGGCATGCCACCTAGCAAGGGCTGCTCCAAGAAGTGAGTGGAGCCACGCCCATTATTCCTTCATGTTTGAGGACTGGGCCCCTACACAGGGTGTGTGTGGATAACAGTGGTTATGGACCACTTGCGGTCATCTTCTGGAGATCAATGTCTGGGCTATACATGTGATCGCAGTTTGTTTCCATCAAACAGAGCATTCCAGCCTTATCTTTCTAACTGGATCATAAACTCCTTAAAAGTCTTAAGGATGGAGATCAAGTCTGTCTTTCTCTTCACCTCAAACTCCCCTCCTCTCATAGAGGCAGCTCTGGAGGTCAGGTTTATCCATTGTCCTCTTGCTCCTCACAAATGGCTCCTCCTTTTCCTTGCCTGTGGATTTTGCCTGTCTGTCCTCCACTAAGGAACAGTGGTTGGGCATGTGGGCTCTGAAGAAAGACTTCCTAAGTTCACTTACTAGCTCTTGACCTTGAGCAAGTCACTTACCCTCTGAGATTCATGTCCTTCTCCATCAAGTGGGAATAACACTAATACTAACTACTCAGGGCTGCAAGGGGCCCGAGTCATTTCAGCTAGCTCTTACACATTCAGACATGATGACTCAGCTCAGACATCACTCCCCCAGGAAGCCTTCTTGGACACACCCACCCTCCTGTCCACAGAGGCCAGCACTGCACCCCACATATACTTGATGCTCAGTAAATATTTATCAAGTCAATGTTTGATGAAAACTTCCCAAAGAAAAGAGAATCCCAGAACCTTAAAGAAGGAAGATAAACTACTAGAATGGCGATGGTAGGGCCAATCCTCAGTACCCTGGAGAGACTGCCCAGGGCAGCATCTAACCAGCCAGCCACACTATACAGGAGGCTGCTGGTATCACTGACACCTGATTCCAATCCACTGGCTGACAAGACTTCCATGAGGGCCTGTCAGCCAGACTGCCTGCCATTTCTGAGCATGTGCAAACCTTAGTGAGGAAGGCTCGTTAGCTGATGGGTTGCAATGAGGTGGCACCATGACAATAATTTGTGCCTTTGAAATAATTGGTGCCTAGAGACTAAGTGTTCAGTCCAAGATAAAGTGGCATGAGGCAGATCCCCATCACCCTGGGAGATGGGCCAGAGAAACCTGAACTGCAATCCATCCTCAGCTTCCCCAGGAAAAGCAGAATGTAACGTGATTGTATCTGGCATTAAGCAATGTATCTGGCCTTGGATCATTAACTTATATGGCTCATGAAAATAAAGTAACAAATCTGAAATATTTGCTTAATTTATCTCTCTGTCTCAATCCCTTCAAGCAGCTTCTGATAGGATATGCAGAACACATTCTTCTCTCAGGAAGACAGAAACAAATCTTTGGGGGAATTATGAGAGTAAATAAAGCAGGAGTCACCCAGAGACCACAGCTAAACAAATACTCACAAATCTAATTGATTCTCTAATTTGAAAATTTGGCAGATTAACAGGGTTTTGCGGTGATTTTATGGATAATATTTCCATAATTTCTTCCTAGTTAAGTGATCGATAAAATCTAATACTATAGCATTGTTTATTCCTGCAAATGAACAAGCTGCATGAAAAATACTTTATGGGGGATGCCAAAAGCACCAACCTACCATAATCTGCAGCCCACAAACAGGGCAAAGAGACCAACCCAATAGGTACAGCATGCACCATGCCAGTTGGATTTTCCAAAAACCTGACACTGCAAGTCACTAAGGAGAACTAAAGAGGGCCAAATGCATGGGAGGGGGGAGGACCATCTGCGTACAAATGATACCATCCTAAAGCTCACGCAAGGAAAGGCAAGGAGACAATGAACGCCACCCAAAGATAGGCACTTCGCATTTATATTTTAACAAGCCTTTTATTTTTCCTGAAAGTTCTACTTTTAGAGTCACAGTAGCCTATGCAGGGTGCCAAAAGTAATGCCAGAAAAGGTTTGAAGTATGTCAGGAGTAGGAACAGCAAGGAAACCTAGTCACCTTAATAGCTGACACTGAGGACTAGGCATGGTACGTGGCAAGCTTCTGCAGGCATGAGCTCATTTAATTCTAATAAACTGACCAGGAGATATCCAGGGCACAGCTTCTTCACTACTGGGTCATATTGTTTGTTGTTGTTGTTGTAACTGCTATTCAGGTATGACTGACATACAATAAGCTGTCAATATTTAATGTATATGATGTGGTGAGTTTGCAGGTAAGTATATACTCATGAAACGATCATCATTATCACCATACTGCCTCTTTAAGTATTAAAAAAAAAAACTGTGACTTTGTCTCAATCATTGAAAACATTTATTGCCTGCAGAGTTCACCACAACCACCACCATCACCATAGCTCCCAATCAAATGATATGGGTGAACCCCAAAGACCAGTGTAGGCCAGACATTTGCACTGGGTAAGATCCCACCAACAGCACAGGAAAGCTTTGTGCAGTGATTAAAAGTTAACCTTTTCAAACTACGTATTTTTAAAACTTGATGTAATTTAGATTGCTTTTAATTGCAAAAATTCTTTTTTTAAAGAACTAGTAAGTGAACTTAGAAAGTCTCTCTTCAGAGCCCTCCTGTTCAACCGCTGTTACCTTAACAGGACAGACAGGCAAACCCCACAATTTGACACAGTGTTGGCAGGGAAAAGGAGGAGACGTTTTTGAGAATAAAGAAACCACTAGGCTTGTTAACTCTGGGAGAGTTTAACTTCTTTTCTGGACTTGCTATCTCTAAGCTCAACATTTCCTGAAAATAAACAGAATTGCTTTTTAATCTCAACATTTTCTGCCCTAAAGCAGGTCTCATCCACCAAACTGCAGATAAGCTGATTCATCACGGGCTTTAAGGTGACTGGCGTCTTCTTGCCCCTCTGCAGGCATCCTATAGCATCATAAGGCTGCGGTCACTGTAGCCTCTGGCCAGCGTGGGTGATCACCAGACCACGGTGCAGAAGAGGACAGTGTTCCAAGTCCAGCCTCACACAGGCCGATTCTTGTTGCCTGTCACCACAAACAGAGACTGTACCAAGCCAGCCTATGCAGATGCTGCAGGTCCCCAGGACAAATACAAATGATTTAGAGAAAGACTATAGGAAGTCTTCACAGAGAAGGGGCTCAGGCCAGCTCTGCATGGGAACATACACAGGCAGATAAGGACACCACTGAAGTCTTCCAGGAAGCTATGTAGAGTCCCTTCCCACATCTACGCCTGAGAAAAGTCTCATCTCTCCCTGTTTGCCCCACCCAGTCACCACAGCAAATCTGCAAGATACACTGTATTTCCTAGAAAAGAAAAGGGCTTGGATTATACTACATTACTTCTGCTTTGAGGGACCAAGTGGAAGAGCTCTCCACCTAACTAGTCTTCAGGGTTTTATGGAGTGCTGTGGCAGTGTGGTCAGCACAGTGGCCATCAAATGATCCTTGCACGGCCCTCAGCACCCACAGCACTCAGAACTTTAGAAGGCCCTTGACAAGACTTAAGTGCTTCTTCCAGCCAAGGAGCTCAATACTGCATAGGCAAACACCCAAACACAGATGGCCCAAAGAACAGCTGGCAAGGAGGAAAAGTGTGGATCAGAGAAAAGAAAAGGCCAAGCTACAGACAAATTAGGGATGGTTGTCACTACCCAGAGGGCGGCTCTTCCATAGCCACTTTCAGACTCACGCAGCAGAGCACCCAGTGGAAACCCCACTGCAGCCCAGTCCTTCATATCCTGCCTTTGTTGGAGCCAGAGTCGGTGGACAAGTATGGGGTCAGTGCACAGAGAGGGCCTGTCTTCCAACAGGGGCTATCAAGCATCCTTGTACCAAACCCAACATATAACCAGAGGCTAGAAACCAGGGGTCATCCCTGACGGTTCCAGCAGGTGAGATAATGCTGGATTAGTCCTCAAGAGAGGTGGACACCAGGTCCCACTCATGGAAACACTTCAGCTGGAGGAAAATGAATAGTGCTTAAGGAGTTTATCTTTCCATCATTCTAACAGGGACAAGAAAGAGTCTTGTAAGGGGCAGGGGGAAACTTAGCAAAATGATAGCTAATAAAAGCTAAAATTGACTAAGTGCTTATTATGTGCTAGTTTTATATGCATCATCCTATTTAGTCCTCAGATTGACCCTATGCAACAGGCACTATTAACATTCTCATCTTAAAGCTGGGAAATGATGGCTGGGCATGGTGGCTCATGCCTGTAAGCCCAGCACTTTAGGAGGTTGAAGTAGGAAGATCGGTTAAGGCCAGGAGTTAGAGACCAACCTAGGCAATATAGCAAGACCTCATCTCTTTAAAAAAAAAAATAAATGTAGGTTTAAAAAAATTCACTGGGCATGGCGGCACGCACCTACTTGGGAGGATGAAGCAAGAGGATCACTGGAGCCCAGGAGTTCAAAGTTACACTGAGCCATGATCTCACCACGGCACTCCACCCCGAGTGACAGAGTAATACCCTGACTCAAAAAAAGAAAAAAGATCAGGAAATGGAGGATCAAAGAGATTATATAATTTTCTCAAGGTCACACAACTTGCACCTAGGAAAATCTGCTCATGGTACCTGTATGTGTGATGGGCACTAACTCCCCACACCCTCTCTCTCACCCACTTCCCCTTGAGTTCCTGCATCTTTCTTTTAGGGGAAAGCTAAGGGTGTTTTTACTCAAGAAAGGCTTCCATTTTGCCTAGGATACCAAGATTTTAGTCTGACGTTTCTCTGGGAAGAAAGGGGCACTTGGAAATGATGCATTTATTAGTGTTACCTCAGAGCCATTCCATCTCCCTCCCCAAGAGTAACAAGGAGCCGCATCTGTTCGTGAAGATTTCGCCTTCAGGCCAGCACCAAAAAGCCAGGGAAGACAGGTTACAAGTGCAAAGCTGTCGTGTCTTAGAGAAAATAGGCCCATTTATTTCAGTTCTCCTGAGTCAGAGGAGTTTTCATTTGTTTCAGTAGAAGCTGTTAAGTTTCTCTTGGAAAAGCTTTTAGAAAAATGTACAACCATTGCAGACACTCTAGTTTATCGGAGGTTAAATATGCTTATAGGCATTATTAAGAAAATAGACTTGCACATCTTCCCAAAAATGAGTTTGAATTATGGAAGAGAGCATTTCACAGGCTTGAAGTTAGTCAGCATTTTTAAATGTCATTTTTTATTGACAACCATCTGGAGTGGAAATGAGGTGTGTCTCGTGCCACTTGGCTGAGGCAATAGTTGGCCTATACTATTTCATCTTTAACTGAAGTTGATTCTCTATAAGTAATTAGGAATGGCAGTGAAAATCTAAACAACTCTATTCATAACATATGACAGTGTGAATGCTGGGGTTGCAAAAGCAGCCCCAGGGGGTCAGACCTCAACCTGCTCCCCACCTTCCCAGAGGGGATATTAAAACCACAGCCCAGTAAAACTGCTCTTTGAAATCATGTCATACTTCATTGAGGTGGGGGGCAATATCTGAACCCAAAATGGAGTCTCTAATGAAATCTGAAAAGAAAAAGTATGTTTTTAACAGCACTGATTTAGGAAACAATTATGGAACCTACATAGTGTAGATGAGAGGCACAAGTAATTCTACTTAGTTGTCCTGCTAAATGTGAAATGCAGCCAGTGTGGGTCAGGACCCTCATAAAACTACTGATAGCTTACAGAGTTGTGAGAAACCTCAGAGAATTCTCTGAAACAACAGGACTCATCTCACAGATGGTAAAACTGGTGCTCAGAAATGTGCCTACAGTCCCAGAGCTGATGACTTCAGAACTGGAAGCACCTAAACTTGTCCCTTCACCTTCTTTCCCTCCTTCTCCATTTCCTCCTTGCTTTGTTTGACAGATACGCTGGCACCTTAATTCCCATTTACAGAGAAAGAGATAGAAGAGCAAGGAAACCACTATGGAAGATGATTTCTGGCCCTCACACCTCCAGCTGAGAGCAGTCACGCTGCACTACCTCTGCTGAGTTTCCCTGCTGGGCAGTGTGTGTCCAAATAGACAATCCCCAATTCCCTTCATTCTAAGGGTTAAGCACCTGGAAGTGCTCAGAAAACAGAAACATCCAACAACAGACATTTATTAATGCCTTCTCTGGGCCAGGCATGCCTTAAGATGCTTGGGATAAAATGGTAAACAATCAAAAATTCCTTGCCATCCTCAAATTCACCTTCTAGCAGACAGAAGAGGCAATTAAAAGGCATGACAGAGAAAGCATCTAATGTGTCATAAGGGAATAAATGCTATGGAAAAATGAAACTGTACAGCAGGCTGAGGATGTGAGAAATGCAGGGGGTAGGATGTGTGCAGGTTGCAGTAATAAATGGGATGGTGAGGGGAGGCCTCATTGGTAAGGAAGTGAGAGAATTAGCCAGGCAGATATCTAGAGGGCATTCCAGGTAGCACAGGCCCTAAGGTCTGGCTTATTCAAAGAACAGCAGAACAGAGTGAGTGAGGCAGAGAGGAGGAGGAGGAGGAAGAGGAGGAGACCATCTTCAAGAGGTAACAGGAGGCCCATCACCTGTTACCTTGTTACCTGTTTCCAAGGTAACAGGGTGGGTACTTTGGCTTTTCCCCTGAGAGAAATGGGGGCCCACAGCAAGGTTTGGAGCAGAGGAGTGATATGCTCTGACTTACATTTTCAAAGGCACAGTCTGACTTCTGTGCTGAGCACAGACTGGGGCTGGGAGGAGCAGGGAAGACGCAAAGGTGAAACAGACAAACCCGCTGGTAGATGTTTGTGCCAATTCCGACCAGAGATGTTAGCTCAGGCCAGGATGGTGCAGCAGGGTTGACAGGCAATAACTCATTGAGCACATCTACACTCACTGGTCGGTCCTGGAGTGACCAACCAGGACCAGTGACTAATTCAAATGTGTATATGAGGCCAAACTGATAAATTAAACAAAGTAGATCAAGCAGAAACAGAGAAAAAAGCTGGATGGCAAGTGCATGCATGCCCTGCCGAAATGGGCAGCCGCTACGACCGCCAACTGTCTCCAAAAGGGATCGGGCCAGTGCGCTCAAGCCTGAGGATTTTCCCAGAGAATCAGGCCATCCAGATGTGTGGATTTTTTGATGCTTTTAGATGTCATCTTCTAATTTTGTTAATGTTAACAACTAATTCAAAATAACATTTTAAATATTGTTGTACCGGCCAAACAAAACACATCCAAGCCAGAGTTAACCCACGGGTTTGTCACCTCTGGTGCTCCTGTGCTAATTGGTTTTATGAATCACTGAAACACTAGCCTACTGATACATAAAGAGATATACTGCATCAGCACTATCCACAGAGTTGTGTTTCCAGGTGCTTATTAGTTTTCATGTTTAAAAACACTCCATCATTCCCTTTGAATTTGGCTGCCAATACAGCAAACATTCATACCAGGAGCCAGCACACTGAAGCCCTCCCAGGTGATGCTCTCAATAAATATTTAACAATTAAGAAAATAAAGACAATACAACCGTATCAAAGATGCAGGGAGCCTTTGGTCACTCATGGTGCCAGGACATTTCCTGTAAACCCCACCTAAGACAAGTTTGTTACAATGCAATAAGTCAGATATCATAAGTTATTCTGAACTAAAAGAAGCTAATGTCTAAATTCATCACTGTTTAGGTCAAGAAAGTGAAATCAACCTGAAATGATTTTGTGAGCATCAAAGGGAAGGAACAGGGGAATCCCCTCATCAATTCATATAATTACTGACAACAACTCACATAATGAGCTTATCTTAGTCCCATAAATCAGCTGAACTGCAAGTTATTAAGTCTCTGAAGGGAGAGTGCTTGGGGTGCGCTTCCTGGGAGAAGGTCTCGAGGCAGGAGGTAAAGCTGGCTGCTAATTCCTCCTGTGCCCTCTCTTCCAGACAGAAATAAGGGTCCTTGTGTGGGTAGCCCAGGGCTGAACGCCAGACACCCCCTTCACCGTCCCAGCTTTGTCACCACGGATGAGCCAAGGACCGGCAGACAGATCCCTACTAGGCCATAGAGGGCTCTTCCTGTTTCTCCTTCCTGGATCTACATGAGCTCCAGATCGCCACCAGCTACGTAAGTGAGAAGCATCAAGAACATACCCACTGACAAAATCTAAATTGCACAGGGCAAGGGAAAGAGAAGAAGTTGGCTAATTCCTTTCCCAGTCTAGCCAAATATTTTCATTCCTAATTTGAGAGGACATTCTTTGTGGTTAGAAAAGGAAGCAAGGGTCCTCAGAGCCATGCTGTGGATCAATATCGCATCTTTTCCACACCATCTGGGAACTCAGACCAGGCAAGCAGAACCATCCCACAGGCTTCCTCCAATGGCTGAGTCTCCAACTCTCCTCCGCTCACCTATCTGGCCCACCAACTGAGAGAAAAGAGAAAACAAAAGACTGTGGCTGGGAGGCAGCCTGGCTCTGTCACTCCTTGATTCAGAGTCCCCAGGCAGGCTGTAGCTCTCCAGGCTGCTGTAATAGTCCAGCTGAGAGGATGCCCCAATTTCTAGGGAGTCAAAACGAGAAGCTATAGGCTCCCTGCTAGAGAAGCCCAGCCTCCTACAGAGGCTCACCGCTAATAGATACTTGCAGCCCAGGAGCCAGGCATCCAGACAGAGGCAGCCTCTCACCAGGACAGTCACACCTAGGGACACATAAAAGTGGTGTCAGCCCCTAGTGCTTGATGCCACTGCCAAACGCTGTAGGTGCCAAAGTCATCAGAAGGAAGAGATTCATTCTAGGACTGAGGTGTGTATCAATGAGCGAGGACTCCCACAGGAGCAGTAAGGCCAGGCAGGAGTGGATACATGCCTACGATACTGAAGGCAGCCAGTGGGCCTAGGCGACTGGGCAGAACACCAATTTTCAGACAGTCTTACCTTGTCAACACCTAATGGCTTAATATGCAGTCCATCTTGAGCACTGGATGCCAAAGAACTGTCACCATCAGCAGAAAGCCCATTTGGATTCAAAGCTTCTGCCCTTCCACTCAGAAGTCTTCCAAGAGGGGAACCCCTCAGAACTAGAGAAGAACACTGACTATGCGCCAGGCACTGTAATAAGTGTAATGCGCACATTTTTCCATTTAAGTCTCACAGTGACCCTCAGAGGAAGGCTCTATGGATAGCTTTAGTGAGGGGCCAAGAACACAGACTCTGGCTTTAGATCCCAGCTCTTCTATGTTCTAGGTGAGTGGCATTCGGTCAGTGACTGAACCTCACCCCAGTGTTCGCACCTGTAAAATGTAAATAATAATAGCATTTGCCATGTAGGACTGTTAAGAGGACTCAATGAATTATTCAAGCAAGTGCTTCACTCGTCTAATTTGAATGTTCACTGCCATTAGCTTCTACCATTATAACAATTTTACATTGAGGACACTGATGCTTGTGGGAGAAAGAAATCTGCCTTAGGCCAAAAAGTGAGTGAGTAGCCAGGCTGGGTCTTGAACTAAGGTCTTCCCCTTAACCGCTGTGAGGCATTAACAGCATCCTGGGATGCTGCTAAAACATGGCTGAAATAAACTCAGAGAGAATTAAGAGCTTAATTATATCAGTGAAATACGTACTGGAGCAGGACATAATTTCATGGTCTGGAAAAAATAGATATAAGATTTTTACTTCAATTCCATAGCTGTCACTTTAAACCACTGCTGTCCACGGAGAATGGGCAATTTTAAAGCAATTGATCTTTTTTCTCTAGGGAAAGGTGACAACGCTATGCTCTTTAAGCTGCATTTCACAACTGGGGAGAAACTTGGGAAGAGACAAGAAGCAGAGAAAAAGGAGCACTAACAGGCTTAACCCAGAGGGCAGATGTTACAATAAAAATTAAACCTTCCTGGGACACAGGACCCCAGGGTTCCTGCAGACACTTACTAGCTTGGTGTACCTGAGAAGGGGGAGTGGTGATCAGGTTAGGAAACTATTTGATGGTAGCATTCTGTACTGACCCAGGAATGCATAAATCCTGCCTGAGTCCATTTTCCCTTCCTCAAGGTCCCTGTAAAAAAAAAAAACATATATATATATATACACACACACACACACACACACACACACACATACATATACAAACGTGTGTGTGTGTATATATGTGTGTGTGTATGTGTGTATATATATATATATATATATATATATATATATATGAAAAGCAGCACAAAGCACTACATTCTTGAGTCCAAATCCCAACATAAAACGCCAATGATTCAGGCTAGACCACAAAGAGAACTCTGATAACCCAGGCTAACATAAAGAATCTCATTCTCGGCCAGGCGCGGTGGCTCACGCCTGTATTCCCAGCACTTTGGGAGGCTGAGGCAGGTGGATCACAAGCTCAGGAGTTCTAGACCAGCCTGGCCAAGATGGTGAAACCCCATCTCTACTAAAAATACAAAAATTAGCCAGGTGTGTAGGTGGGTGCCTGTAATCCCAGCTACTCCAGAGGCTGAGGCAGAGAAGTGCTTGAACCCGGGAGGCAGAGGTTGCAGTGGGCCAAGATCATGCCACTGCACTCTAGCCTAGGCAACAGAGTGATACCCCATCTCAAAAAAAAAAAAAAAAGAATACTCCCCACAACACAAAACAGAACCTCAAGTCCTTCTGCTCTGTTAGAAAACACAAGCCACTGTGCACCTATCAGCATCAGAGAAAATGGAGCCAGAAGAGACGGAGAACATCTGAAACCTATGTCAGGGCATATCATTTCCTAGATTAAAACCCATCAGTGCTTTCCCCTGTGCCTAGAATGACATCCCAGTCCTGTTTCCAAGCCACAAGGCCCTGCAGGGTCTATGCCTGCTGGCTTCCTTCCCGCCCCCACCCCCACTGTTCACTTGGCTCCAGGCACAAGGGCCTCCTTGCAGCCACCGCAACAGGCCAAGCTCTGCACCACCTGGGACTCTTTGTAGATGATATTTCACCTCCCTGGAAGATGTTTTTTCACTACATCTTATTTCCTTCACAACATTTACCACTACCTGAAAACAGATGATTTATTTGTTTTCTGGCTTAATGTCTGTCTGTTAGCTCTACTAGACCGTAAGGCCCATGAGAACAAAGACCTTGGCTGTGTTATTCAGTGCTGTGTCCCTGGCACTCTCTATACATTACAGAAGGTAGAAGAGGCTAGGTGTCCCCCAACCCCACCATGAATGGTGAGTGGTATGGTCTAACCATCAGATGATAGGGGGCGGGGATGTGGAGGGGAGAGAGACAGACAGGGACACGTTTCCTCTTTCATAGGCTCAACCATAATGCCCAGCAGCCTGAGGCTGAAGAAGAAACACCACAGCCCTTTGCTGTGATCACTCCTGCCTTGCCAATGCCACCGATACCATGCACACCTCCTAAGTCTTCTTGAAACTTAGTCCTTGCCCTCCTTCTAAGGAATAAAGAGCTTATCTTTGTCTCTAATCCCAATCTATTCCTGAGAAAAAGCAAGGGGAAAGGGGAACAGCCTTAAGCTCCTAGCTATGGCCAACATGAAAGGAACATATTTACCCTCTCTGGACCCCATTTACTTTATTTTTTTTTAACTGTATAATTCTTAAGGTTACCTGCAGCTCATTTTCTAATTTTATATCATGGCAAAGGACACCAGCCTCCACCAAAAGCCAATTCCCCTAGAAATCAGAACAAGATGTCAAGGAAAGAACATGAGACAGACCGGGAACACCCAGCTCTACCACATACTAGCTGCATGGCCTTGCCCATGCTTCTTAGCCTCCATGAGCCTCAATTTCCTCAACCAAATAGAACGGGAGGATAACTCCACCTTCCTCACTGGGTGAGTGGGAAGACAGCTCCCAGAACTGTGCCCAGTGTTCAATTTATGTTCCACAAAGGTCATCCCATCTCCCTCCCAAACCCCCTCCCCAAAAACACATTTCAGAGCACAGGTATCAGACTCCTGGGAAATAAGGACATAACTTCCAAATCTGAAGGAATCCAGGCTACCGCCAGTCCCCCATATGATCTCCGAAGTGTCATGACCACCCACTCCTAACTCCACCCAGGAAGCACCAGACAGGGTCCCTGCCTCTCCATCCTCAAAGGGGGTTTTCCCTTCCCTATGAAAATCCTGGAAGGGAGGCAGTACTGTCAGAAGCACTGACAATGTCTGTACCAATCTTATTTGTTGCATCCTTCATAAGAGATATAAGCTTTATAACCTTACTCAGGCGAGTTGAACCAAAGCCATGTTTGTGGAATTGCAGATCCACAGGCAGCATGCAGGTGGCGAGGGAGGTTGACATGGGATTGGGCTGAAGAGTGCTGGGCTAAAGGAAGTCTGGAGGAGGAAGTCTGGCCTAGCGGCTCAGAGCACGGGATTGAGAGTCAGACAGCCTGGGCTCACATCCCAAATCTGCTGTGTGCAGCTGTGTATCACTTTCTGTAAAATGGCATAATAATAGTGCTTACAGCCTATGGTTGCCTATAAGAATTAAATAAAATTAGCCTTAGCAGCATTTTAACACATGATAAATTAGCAATACATGGCACATGATGAATATTACACAGGTAAGAGGCACACAACAGCTGCCATTGAAGACTAGCTATTGTGCCCACAACGACTGCGTTGAGAAACTTAGTTTTGTCTTTTGGTTTTGATGCTCCTATGTTTCTCTGTTAGGTTAGAAGGATATACATACCAGGACTCCATTCCTCCCATCCTCGGACAGCTATTAAGTGCTAGGCTCACTACAAGGTGCTGAGAGAAATAGACGTCTAGCCCTTGGGAACCTGTGGTTGAACGAAAATTCAGTTTAGCTTGGTTTAGCATTTACCAGGTACCTCCTACGCTTCAGGCCAGGAATAAGCACTGCGGTGGTGGGAAGGGATGCCCAGGCATATCAGAAATGGTCTAGAAACAGTCCACCGTGAGCCACCTCCCAGTGCTACCACATAGCTGGCCTGGGCCCCAGCTGTCTCCTCAAGCCCTGAAAACTTCTCTTTCTCCCTCAGCTTCACCACTTCCCAAATCGTCACACCACAGACCTTATTGTCTTTGCAAGCCTTCCCATTTTATGCCCTTATTTTCATGCTCCTGATATTCGGGATTCACAGGCACTTAATCAAGATGCTGTGCAGGTTTATTACAACATCTTCCAGCTGATCTATTTTCCCTTATTTGGACACTCCATCACAGTGCCTGTTAGTGTTTAAAAGGATCTTTCTGAGGTATCATTTGACTTGTTTCTAATAATTAGTTATAAGAACTGATCAAGATGTTAAGGGGAACCAGCCCTTGGAAACTGATGACCATGTAGGTTGATCATGACAACAGAGCCTTTTTAAGATGTTATGAGCAGGCTGACTGCAGGAAGCCAGGGAAAGGCTGCTTTTTGAAATCCATCTCATTGGCCATATGGATCACGGCTGTCGGGTTCTGTTATTGGTTTCATTATTCCAAACGAGTTCCGTTTTGTGCCCACTGGATAATTGGCCCAGAAGACAACCCCGCATTTTAATGAAGACAACGAGTATTAAATAGAGACGGCGCTCCACACCACTGGACAGCTCTCTTTGCCTTGAGCACAAGGAGAAGACAAGCAAGATGTAAGCATATGTGAGCATAAGCTCTAGTTCAGAGGGGAGCGTGCCAGGCCAGCTCTCTGATGGACACCACCCAACGCACAGTCAGAGACATCCCACACACAAAGGAAACCTGCTTTCCCTGCAAGAAGACCCAAATGGAGAGACAGGCAGCAATGCAGTGGGAGGGTGAAGGGGATGCAAGCCACAGAAAAGGCAGAAATGCCACCTTGAGAAGAGTGCCAAGCCTTGCAGATGAGCACATCAAGTTTAGGGACCTCAGGAAAGTATATTTCCTAGTGTCCTGCTTTGGATAAACTCCAGAATCAAGTCACAAATGCCCATGATTCTCAGGACCAGTGGCAGGATGACTTCCAGCCAGAAGGTCTTTACTTTACACCCTCGTATGGGCCGGGCACTATACTGGGCCCCAGTGAAGATACAGTGGAGAACAGGACAGGTGCACTCCCTGCTCTCACGATCCCATCACAATACAATGGAGTAAGGTGTGGAGTGAGCAGGTTAAACCGTGTCTGGGATCTAGCCAAGACTTCCTATAAAAAGGGAGCTCTAAGCTGAGGCCTATAGGATAGGTCCTAATTATCCACAGAATGAGGACGAGCAGAGAGATGAGCACAGTTACAGACAGGAGGCGCGATGGAGGGTGTTCTGTAAGATTACAGCAAAGACTTGGAGAAGGAGAGATCATGAGTGATGAGGATGGAGAGAGAGGCAGAGTCAAATCACCAGGGACCTTGTCGGGCATGTTAAGAGTTTGGGTGTCATTCTGAAGTCAACAAGGAGGCCCAAAAGATTTCAAGAACAGTAAAGACACAATACTATTGGCACTTGAAGACAATCCCTCTGAGTAATCACTGTGATTGATGTTCTGGAACACACCCTGAACTGGAAGCAAACAGACCCCAGGCATCTTTCCACTCTGCCGCTTCCTGGCTATCTGTTTTTAGATGTGCCACCTCTCCTCGTGGGCCTCACTTTTATCTTCTGTAAAATGGGGCTGACAACTTCTAGGTCTGTTGATCTCACCAGAGCCTTGTGAGGCTCCCATCCTACAAATGAGAGCATGGCAAAGTTGGGAAGTTAAATAAATGCAATGGATAATGATAGCTCTCCCAAACACCAAAATTTCACTTCATTCCACAGTTTCAACCCTCTCCAAAAAATTTAAAAATCTATTTAGACCTTGAAAAGGAAAAGACTGAATATGCTTTTCCATTGCACTTTCTAGCCCTCACCTCTACAGCAAAGAAAAGGTCTGCGTGGCTATCATAGCAGCCAAGGAGAAAGAAAAATGGGGGGAGAAAGACGCTCTAGCACTCTGATCCAGAGCCCTCTGATGCCAGATCAACAATCCACCCACACTACGAAGAGCTGCAGGGAAGAACCACCTGTCATGGAGATGGACTGCATGAGCCCAGTGCAACAGTGACCTCATGTATTACTTCTCTCACCAGACAATCATCTTCCAGGCCCACAAGCCCCACTCCACTGAGGCAAAATCTCTAGTCTGTCAGAGCGCAGGTTTGTACTCTGAAGGCCCATTCCCCCTCAGGACCTGACAAGGGGCAGGTATAGACCTCTTGCTGGTACCCAATTTCTGCCAGCTGGAGTGCCTTATGCCAAAATGAACAACTGGCAACCCTATAGGAATTGAGCCACAGTGAAACATTAGCTGGACTTCCCTTCTACAGCTGACAGGCCTGAAAAAGGCAACTCGTGGGAGATGGCTAAGTATGGGCAGATGTTTCCCAAGTAAAATGTGTCACCTTGAAATGTCAGTGAATGAGAAAACAACTGCACTGCTGTCCACTTTGGTTTAGGGAGGGACACAAGGGAAGTGGTGAGGTCACTGTCTGGGAAACATCATTCCTAGGCCAAATGGAAAGCACCAAGTTGACCCACTCACAGCCCCTGAAGCTCAGACAGAGGAGAAGTCCTTCGGACAGAAAGAGAACTGTATCGACTCCAATTCCCACCTCGGGAGAAGCCTGGGAACTTCAGTGGAGTCTTCACCAGGGCCTGGGATCCAGGGCAGGGACTATGTCGCCCTTCACAGGCCACAGGCACAAGTGACAGAGATGTTATCCTTCAAAGCAAATGAATAAATAAAGCAAAATAAATGTGCAGAAATGTTCTCTACTGCACTGTGAGGGAAGACAAGTGCAGAGGACCTAAATTTCCTTCAACAGAAGACTTGGAAGATAAATGTGAGTCCAAGTGTACTCTGATTATCTGACTAGATTGCTACGTTCTAACCAAAAAAGCTGTCCCAAATCTAGTGTTAAGTGAAAAAAAAAAAAAGGTACCTTTAAAAACAACATGTAACATCTAACGCTATTTTTATAAAATCTTAAAAGTAATTTTTGGAGGTGCTGTATCAAAAACTTACAGTCATAACCTCATTTAGTTCTCTATGATGTAAATACCACTATTATCTCATTTTAGAAATGAGGACAGTAGCTGAAAATTCTTTTCTCCTCAGTCAACTCTGTTGAATGAAGAGCTATACTTTGCTTCTCATTGACTCTTCGTCTATTTTGAGATTTTTTTCCCCAGAATTATACTGCATTCTAAATATAAACTGGTGGAAGAAAATATAAAAATGCACAAACACTAATTCTCTTTCGCTGATGACAAGCAAAATTTTTTGAATCATGAGCAAAAACAAAAGAAACACACATGCACCATAATCTATGATTTTACAAACTTCTCTTATTTCAAAATTGACTTTGGTATTGAACAATTTTAATAACAATAATAAGCAGATAATTAATGGCTCAGTGGATAGATGAATGGGATTTCTATTCACTAACTAGGGTAGTTTCCAGCTGATCTTGTCCTGCCTTCCTGGAAGATCTCAGCCACGTCTACTCCTTCACAGCTCCTGGCATGAACTCCATCCCACCCGAGTGTAAATCGCAACCCTCAAACCAAGACCTGAGCTACACTCCTGGCTTCTCTGAAGCCACAACCTTTGGAGGGAGCAGTACCATGCCCTATGTCACATCAGGGTATAATGTGATGTCACAACTCTATTTGGAAGGCTTCTGCCTCTATACAAACTTCAGTCGTAAATACCTGATTAAACATTTCTCACTCACAATCAAAAAATACCAAACTGTTCATACTGAGCCCATAGCAGTTCCCATTAACAACCAGTTTGTCAATCACAAGGTTTCCACCAAGTATGTATATGAAAAGAATCTGAATTTACTCAGCCCTGCACCCACTTTTTTTAAACAGAGATCACCCTCCCTCCACCCACCTGTTCTCCTGAAACAAATATATGGGCACTTACAGGTCAAATAACCTGTCTCCCAACTATTGGTTCAAGAAAATATCGCCTATAGACAAACTGCAATTGGTAAACAATTCCAAATGGAAAGAAAACACACACAAAAAAAATGCTTTGTCCTGCTTACGACAAAACGAACAAATTTAATACAGAAGAGCAAAAATATAATTCTTAGGGATCAGATTCTGCTTACTTCCTATTCTTCCTCCATCCTTCACTACAGTGCCTACAATCACAAAGCTTCCCCTCCCAACAAGTACACTGGCTGGGTGAGAGCGGTGAGCAGGCCAGTGTTTCTGAGTGGCAAAAGATAGTGACCAGGCATGCCTGTCCTTTGTCATGAACTATCTTTTGAGTTTCCCCCTCTACCGAACCATCTGCAGGAAAATGTCAACGTGTGCTGCAGGGAGAAAGTGTATTTGCTAATTTATGTGCTGGGTATATTCACTTATTCAGTAGAATAATAAAAATGTGACTGCTCACCACCCTTCTCTTCTGGAGGAAAGACATCTTTATTAATGATTTTAAAGCCTAGAGAAACAGGAATGCTTGCTCTGTTTACATTTCCCTATATTAAATGGAAGGCATTTACTTGCTGGTGGCAAAACATTGAAAATACCCTTCTGGTCATGATTTATTGCTGGAGAAGTTTTACTAAATTGGGATGTGACCATGTATCCATGTATTAATTACATCGCTGGGAAAAGAAAATAACAGAGATTTACATTTTCAGTAATTCCTGAAATAAGCACTCTGTGTTTCTGGAAGGTATTAAAAAATATTTTCCAAAACTTTATATTTTAGTACCTAAGGTCTAGAGCTTCAACAGCCACATATTCTGAAGCTAAATAAAGTCATAGATAATCCCAAGTATGTTCCCGCCCCCCTTACTAACTGGAGGATATTGCATCCTGTCCCTCAGGTGCTAGATCTTTGCTGATCAAAGCTTGTTCCATCAAAGACCTCCTTGAATCTGAATTTGGCCTGAATCCACAAATGAACATTCAATTAGAACCAGGGAAGTATTCCAATTTAGGAACTAGCACAGTTGTAAGTAAGCCAGAGGAGGAGATACAGGACAATATTTCTAAGCCCTACTTAAAAGATACAAGCCATTTGTGGGATTAAATTTAAAACTGATGAGAAAAATGTATTTCAGGATAAATATGTAAATAGAGATTTGTAAATAGTTCTTGAATTAGGGAGGAAGGTGAGACAAATAGAGAAGGGCCCAAACAGTTTGAGATTCCAATCATAAAAGGCAATCCCTTCCTATTATGAGCACACAAATATTTGTGAGCTGAATCAGTGCTACTGGTAATTCTCTGGGTTGACTGTTTAAACGGGATTTGTGAGGGAGGAGGAGGAACACAAGCCATATGTCTGTTTTACTAATGAAGGCCAGTGACTAAGTATACTATGAGCTACAAAGGCCCAGGGTTGAGGGACATGCACCCAAAGATGGTAGGAAGGGTCCTCTAGGATGAGGTCAAGATGAGCGCCAGGTCCTTCCCTCTCCCTCCATTGTAAAGAATAATGAAAACTGCTCAGATCCCCACAATGGGATAACCAGGCAGTTCCCTGGTTCAGTGGAATTCTTCACCACATTCCAGAAGCGTGATTCCAATAAGCAGTAAGCCAAACAGCCACAAATGGGAAATCTCTACCTGGTCAATTGTCCAGGTGAATAAAAATTAAAATTAAAATTAACGTCCTTATTTTCTTAACCCAGAGTCTAGTGGCAAGCCTACTTAAGGTTTCTGAGAAAAAAGAGAAACTTTTGCGGATCTACATCCACTTACTTACCTGTTAACTTAATTGAATGAAAATACATTACCTGGCACTGTTACCTTGGCAACCCTGAGAATCACATCTTCCTAAATATCCCAAAAGCTCAAGTCACCTTGTTAGTTTTCAGAAACCTAAGTAGATAAAAACTGTAAACCCACGGTTCCAAGAATCTCAATGAACCTCAGGCACAGGAAACAGGAAGAAAAGGATACAAATGTTCATATCAAATTGCTCCAAATTAGTCAAAGAGAAAAAGTCATAAATCCTTAAAAGTAGCTAGAGGATAAATAGACATGTTAAATACAGAGGACAAGAGAAAGGGAAAGGAACAAATTTCTGGCTGAAAACAACGCAAGCAAGACAGAAGAGCAACATCTTTAAAATACTAGGGGAAAAAAAAAATCTGTCAACATAAAATTCTATACCCAGCAAAAAGGTCTTTCAAAAGTTGCAATACAGACTTTTTCAGACATATACAAAACCTTAGAGAATTCATCACCAGTAGATCTGCCCCTCTGAAAAAAACAAAACAAAACAAAAATTAAATGCCTCAGGCAGAATAAATATTATACCAGATGGAAACAAGGATCTACACAAAGATATAAAGATATAAAGAACTCTAGAAATGGTAACTACATGGGTTCTCAGAATCAACATTAGTTATATATACTAACTGCTTTTCTTATAGTAATTGTCTTTTGAAATATACCTATCACTTTCTTTGATATTACCTTTAGTTAAACAGAGGAGCAAAAGTGATAGCCTTAATCCTACTCAGATAATAATAGGACTTGAGAAAACCTATCGCTCTCCCCCAAAAGCCATAAAACTGGGGGAAATAAAAGATACAGTGGAGGACATAACTGTAACTCACTAAGAAAAAATCAGAAGGCTATCAAAAATAGTATTAATAAGAAACTGCCAAAAACTTTTCCAAAGCAAGTGTACCATTTTACACCCTCATCAACAATCAATGAGAGTTCCACATTCCCACCAGCACCAAGTATTGCCAGACTTTTAAATGTTAGCCACTATCATGAAGGTGAAATAGTATCTTCTTGTGATTTTAATTTGCATTTCCATGATAAGCACTAATTTTGAACATCTTTTTATGTGCCCATTGGCCAATTATAGATCTCTTTTTGTGAAGTTTTTGTTTAAATATTTAGCCCACCTCCTTATTGGACTGTTCTGTCATTATCAAGTTGTAATATTTCTTTATATATTTTGGGCATAAATCTTTTGTCATACATATCCATATCCATATTCATGTGTATATGCACAGGTGTGTATATAAAATATTTTCTCCCAGCATGTGCTCATCTTTTCAGTTTCTTAATGGGGACTTTCTAAGAGCACAAGTTCTTAATGTTAATGAAGTTCAGTTGTTTTTTTTTTCTCGTATGAGTATTGCTTTCGGAGTCCTAACAAATCTTTGCCTACTCCAAGGTAATAAAGATTTTTCTTTTAGAAGTTTTATAGTTTTACATTTTACTTTGATGTTCAGGTGTGCATAACCCATTTCAAGTTTATTTTTGTGTATGTTGTCAGGTATGAATGAAGATTCATTTTTTTTTCCATACAGTTACCCAGTTGTTCCAGTAATATTTGTTGAAAAATCTATTCTTTTCTCCAGTGATTTATACCTTGACATCTTTGTAAAAACAAACAAAATAAGCCAGGCATAGTGGCTCATACCTATAATCCCAGTCTTTTGGGAGGCCAAAGCAGGAGGATTGCTTTAAGCCAAGGAGTTTCAGAACAGCCTAGGAAACGAAGCAAAGGCCCATCTCTAAAAAATTTTATTTAATTAGCCAGGCATGGTGGCATGCACATGTAGCACTTGATACTCAGGAGGCTGAGGTGGGAGGATCACTTGATCCCAGGAGCTTGAGGCTGCAGCAAGCTATGATCATGTCACTGCACTCCAGCCTGGGTGACAGAGCAAGACCTTATCTCTAAAAACAAAAAATTCAGCTGCCTATATATGTGTGGGTCTATTTCTGAACACTCTATTTCGTTCCATTATCTATAAATATGACCCAGCAATTCCACTCCTATTTACCCAAGAGAAGTTAAAAGCATTCATTGCCATGAATGCTCATGGCAAACAAAAGCTTTGTACATGAATGCTCATGACAACCCTATTCATAATAGTATCAAGCTGGAAACAATCCAGATGTCCATCAACAGGTGAATGGGTAAACAAGTTATATCTATACAATGGAAAGTAGTCAGCAATAACAAATAATTACTGATATACACAAGAACATGGACAAATCTAAAAAAAGATTGTGCTAAGGGAAAGAAGCCAGACACTGAAGATTACATAGTATATGATTCCACTTACACATAAAATTTATCTACAGTGACAAAGTAGATTAGAGGTCTCCTGGGACTGAGGAACTGAGTATTAAAGGGGTATGAGGAAACTTTGGATAATGAAAATGTTCTAAGCCTTGATGGTGGTGGTATTTACATGTGTGAATACATTTGTTAAACCTCAAACTGTATACTTTAAATAAATGCATTTTACTGCACATAAATTATTCCTCAATAAACTGATTTTTTTAAAAAGCAGTCTTCCCTGTTACCAATACAAGCTTTCATTCTAAAAGTCTACCAAAGGGTCTGTCTATATTCATAAATATGAACAACAGCTATAAAGATGTAAGGCTGTCCCTTGTTTCTACTATTTCTAAAATGCTTTCCCAAGGCCAATATTTTAAACCAACACTTAAGATTGGGCTTAGTACAATGGATGGCCTTACCTAGTGGAGATACATTTATTACTAATGTACTTATTGATCTGCCCCAGTTATTTATTTTCTAGATTCCCATAAAGCATTGGTATGGCAAAAGACTATGATGCTGGAGACATGGGAGAACATTCAACGAAGATATATCCTACTGCACATTACCTCCTGCTCCCATGTGTGGCTTTTCATCTGTGTCACAGCAAACATCCTCCCCAACCTGCCCTCCGAAAGAGAATGACCTGGAATTCTGCTGCCAAAGTCATCTCCAAAACAAAAAGGAAGAAGAAGAATACCACATGCATTTTCTGAAGCAAATGTCAACTCTAATAATGTTGCTGCATCACAATATAACACAGCACTACAGAGAAATGAAGCTTCTCCAGATATCCACGTTTGCATGCTAGTGTCTGGACGCTGATCACACATCTATAACCTCTAGTTTAGCAAACCACATATCAAAGATTTTCAAGCTGGGACCTGCTTACCTCTATCGGTGTTCTGCATTTTACCAGAGGGTGCAGCAAGCCACAAAATAACATGGTGCATATTTTCTGAAGTGTCTGTTTGACATGGACATTTAGAAATGACAAAATGAAAATATTTTCATGGTAAAAGAGTCATCCTATATTATCAAATAGAAAGCCATATTTACAAAATGTATTAAGATGTTTAAAAAGACATTTCCCACTGTAATAGATGCTTCCAGTTAAACTCCCAAAACCCTCAAACCTCTTTGGGGTGTACATTGCCTCTTCTATATTGTTAAGGGTACATTATAGGAAGAAAAAAAAAAGGTTGCCAGAAGTACACCAACTCATTCTAGCTTAGTGTCTATCCAGAAATTAGATACTACAGCCAACAGCTAGGCTCCAACCCTGGTTTGGCCACATCTCTACAATATGACCTTTGAAGAACTGCCATAGTTTTTGCATCCATAAAATAGACATGACGACAGTACCTAGCTTATAAAGTGCTGCACAGTTCATATGCCTGGCCAACAGTAAGGGATCAATTGTGAGCTGCCTATCATCATTGCTGTTGTTTGTTTGTTTTTAATTTATATATACCATGACATAACTTTTTAACATATCAACTGCAGTCCATTTGGTAATAAGATTATCAACTGCTTACTCCCAAATGCAGAAGGAGGCAATGAGTATTCTGGACACCCAATATGAATGCACAGCTTTTCAGGAACTCCTACTCAGACATAGTATGCTCTTTGGATACCAACTGACATCAGCAAAAGAAATGAGGGTTCTTTAGGGCTGAGCTTTGAAAAGTTACCTGAAAAGCAAGCTTGATGCTCAATTTTCTGATGTAGATGAGCTTAAGAACTGACTCATTCTTTCTGAAACAAAGGTGAGACTGATTTATTCAGAATGTCCACTTATATATTCATCTGTGACAGGAGTATCTACAATCAAGAGGCGAACATCCACACAAGGAGGCCCTTTCATGCTGAGCTCAACACAGATCGGAAGTTTGCCTTTTGAGTGCTAGGTAAGAGTCAAGACAAATGGCATGTTTTCGAAAGATGTTTCTAACAACGGCAGCCTGGTGAGTTATTCTCCTACATTTGTAGGATATTTCTATGGAAGAAATGTGGATCATCTCCCCTAGAAAAACTCTGGAAAATTTTTATTGCATGTGACCTGAGTTTCCTCAAACGTCATCAACCTATAGGCCTTTCTGTAACCTACGGGTGACTGTCTCAACATGATGTAAGACCTCCTGCACCAGAAGTGCTACCCAGTTATTTCTGGGAGTCCCCGAAAGTGAAAACAAGAATTCACAAAGAATGCTTCCCAGTCCAGCACCCCCATTGCTCAGTCCTATCTGCACAACACCCTGAGAGTGCTGACATCTCTGCCAGGGGTCACAGACTCCAAGGGACTCCGGTAAGGTGCACCACAATGCTGCTGTGTGGGGCACAGAGAGTGAGTGGCCCACCAACTATTCATATTCTCCTTTCAGAGCAGAGGCATTGCTGGGAAGCAGCTGCCAAGCCAATGACTTCATTTCCCAGAGCCCTCACATCTAAGTACTAATGCTTGCTAACGGAGTGACTAGAAATCATGTGTGTCACTTCCAGGTCCAACAGTTAAGAAGTGGGTGTGCCTTCTTCATACTCTTTCCCCATTTGCCAGTGGACTCATATGAGAGAGAGCAGGTGCCCCCAATAGCTTAGGTCCCTGAATGATGCCAAGAAGCCAAGCCCACCCCCTAACCCACTGAGGTGCTGGGATGTCTCTCCTACAGCAGCTAGTATTACCTTAACTAAAAGCACTGCGTTCAATGCTGAAGTGGAGAGAAGCCTTTCTCCCCAAGACTGGTTGATACTTTTATGCGTGGGCCCAAAACCAGCGTGGGCTATGCTCTTATATCTCACCAAGGTCCCCATAAAAAACACAGTTTTCTTCATTTACTCTGGAAGAAGCAGCTAAGCAGGTCCAGGTTTAGGAAGAAGCCAAAAACACGGGCAAGGTGGTCTCCCTTGTTTTCTCACAAAGGCGCATCCAGAGCTCGGTGATCACAGAATCCCTGATAGAGTAAGATGCCTACCAGGCCAAAGACCTCAGAACTCTCATCTCCCTACTACTCCACTCTAGGTCAGAACCCGGAAACAACTTGTCCTACCATAAAAGGCAATACTTTGGCTACTCAGCAAGTCATGTTACCCTGGCCAAGTCCTGTTTCCATGCTCAAAGGTACTGCTGTGCCAGGAGTAACCTCTCTTTACTTGTGCCTGCACTGTAGAACCCAGAAGTTTTCCATGTCTGTCCACTTCAGGACTTTCTATGGATAAGCCGAGCCATGATCCAGCACAAGTCATTCCCTGGGGCCACTGTAGACACACCAATCTCTTTGTAACCTGGCTGGACTCAGGTTAAAAACAAGTTAGAATGTGTGAAGGAAGGAGAAAGTGGAGAGGACAGCAGTAGGAGAGAGACTGAGAGAGTAGGTTGGGTCCTTCATACAACGAAGAGCCTTTATTCAGGCTTTTAACCTCTTAAGCAAGGGGTTTCTGAGACACAGTCACATCACTAGGAGGGTCGTGTGGGGAATACAGAAAGGCAGGGAGCCCAGTTCAGAGGCAATCACAGCCAACCAGCCAGGAGAGATGGCCATGGGAGAGCCAGTCCCCAACCTGTCCTTCAAGGCAACTCCCTCAATTCTTCCTGGAGTTATTCGTGGTTTGCTGGACCTCATGGAATCTAAGTTCCTTTCACGGTTCGTGTCAACCATTTTCATTCTGCATCTTTCCCTGGAAAATGTGTAGACTCTGTCTACTCACTGAATGGAAATATTGTGTTCTCCCTCAGACAAGCTTAAAAGAAGCACTAGTTCATCCCAGTTAGGCCTAAGTCCTCCCTCTATGTCCTGCAGCCAAACTGTGCATCCCCTTCTGGTTCTCCTCACTGGCTCCTAGCCCACCCACCCCCAAAGACAGACAACCAGAATTATGGGAGTTGTCCTAACACCTCCCTCTCCCTAATTCCTCCACCTTTAAGGTAAAACACCAAAGCCTATCCATTCTGACTCCTGAATCTCTCTCAAGCCCTTCAGCTTCTCTTCATCTCCACTGCTGCCATCATCCAAACCAGGAGCAGCTCTGATAGAGGACAGACTGATAGAACTCCCTCCAACCCAGGTGCCCTTGTTCTCCTCCAACCTGTTTTCATCCAGCAGGAAGAGTGATCTTTTACAGACTTACATCTGATCATGGCACTCTCGCCGTACCTTGAGTGGTTTCCCTTTATTCTTTGGATAAATACCAAAATCTCCACGTGGTTTTCATGATTCTGTGGTGATCTGGGCCCTGACTACCCTTCTAGCAGTCTTTCTGCTTTTCTCCTATTCACTCATTCTGTTCCCATAGGTTGGTCTCCTTTCAGCTCCTGAAATGCAGCAGGATTTTACTTTCTCAGCCTGCTCTGTCTGTGGGAATACATTGATGACTCTGCCCCTTGGGATCACATATCCCACAAAAACATAATCCCACAGAAGACTCCCATGTACCCTTCATCTCTGTTTGAGGCAGAACTTTTTCTGTGAGGTGAAAAAGCTCACCTCACCCCACCCCCATTATATCAGGTCTCACCCCCACCCCCATTATATCAGGTCTCTTATTACATAATACATTATATTTTACTTTCCTTTACAGCACTTACCACCACTGTAATTAATACGTACTTGAATAAGTATTTATTTAATGGCTATCATATCTACTGAAGGTAAGCTCCATAAAGGTAGAAACAAGTTCAACTTGCTCAAAACAAGGGCCTTGGCACCAGTGCATCCCTCAGCTCACAGTAGACACTTAGTAAGTATGATCTGGCTTAGCACACTCAGCATGCCCACATAACAGAAGAATAAACTGAGGCCTAGAAAAGGAAAGGGGATTTCCCAAAGCCTTGCCATCTTTGGCAGAGCTGTGGTTCAAACCCTGGACTCTTAATCCACTGTTCAATCCTTAGCCCATACTGACACTGAAGTCACTCTATACCCAAGAGATCAATCCATCCATACTGACACTGATGTTACTCTAGACCCAAGAGATCAATCCATCCATACTGACACTGATGTCACTCTAGACCCAAGAGATCAATTCATTTACAATCCACAAGAGAGGAGAAAACCTAAACTGTGGAGACCAAAGATCTCTATTCAAGTCCTGGATGGACTGACCACTGAAACTACTCAAAGCTGTGGCACAAATTAAGCAAGGCGATGTGTACACTGTGATTGGGGTAGAACCTTGGCTTGAGTGGTCTCTGTAAAGATGTGTTGTTTCTAGGACAGCTTGTGAAGTGTGTCTTCAATTCCTGTGTGTGCACCTCAGTCCAGGCCAGAACAGCAAGTACTTAGGAAGGCAGGAGAGCATTTCATATTGAGAAGTTGCTGTTCCCCCCAGGCAGCTAGTAAACAGTGTTTGATGAAGATGATAAACACATGATACTAATCTTACTACACAGAGGTGTGTTCAACATTCTAGCACACAGAGCCACATGGCAGGTGATACATCTTAAAAAGATGGCACTGCTGGCTAACTGATTTCTGCCAGCAGTGTATTTACTTGGAATTTAAATTTTGATTTAAACATACCCATAGCATTATTATAGAATATACTGAAGGCTCTATTCACAGGGGGGCAAAAAGACTATCCATCACCCCAACTCATACTCAGCAATTCACAGACAGCTTCTCCTTCCCTCATCCAGGACAGCTGGGTGTCCTGGAAGCTTTTCTACTGCTGGCATATTAAAATGATGCCTCGGCCAATTCTTTAATTACCTATTTATTTTGCCCATGATGTTTCAGGCCCTGTGCTAGACCCTGGAGAGTCAGCAATGATGAGCCACAGTCTCTGCCTCAGGAAGCTCCCAGCCTAGCAAAACTACATTTGTATAGTCCTTTACAATCTACTAAGTGATTTGGACTGAAATATTTTATCCACCCCTCTCCTGGTATTGCCATTATCTTTGTATATGCCTTCCTTGGTCAGAAAAGATTTTGACATAAAATTTGTTTCCAGTTAAAACGCAGCAGAGGAACTTAATCACACTCATTTTGGCTCTAGAATTCTAATTAGGGAAAAATAAACCATGGATTTCTCTAGAAATGTATGCCATGAATGACTGCTGAGTGGCTGCCGAAAAGCCCCTGCAAACACTTTTTTCCCTTGCTGCCTTTCACTACAGACATGGCAGCGTCAGCCACCCACTTGCCTCCTTTACACTGAGGGGTCATCAGTTGATCTAGCCACAGCAATGTCTGTAGGAATCTGTTCAGAGGCTTCTAGGAAAGCTTTTGCTTTAATTTTTTTAAAGACAGTCCCAGCTAGTTTGGCCCTCATTTCTTCTCCCCATCTTCACCATAGATGTAATGTTTGGGGCTGTACCAGCCAGCCCACAAACAGGAAGCAATGAGAGAGCCATAAGGGAAAGACCCAGAGAATCAGATGTTAGCCCTGATGTTGTTGAGCTGATGAGGCAAGGACAGCAGCTATATCCCTCAGACTACTTATGAAGTATGAAAAACAAACTCCTCATTCTTTAAACCAGTGTAGGAGAGGTTTTCTGTTACAGCCAAACAGTGTTGGAATGCATGGTTCAAGAGATGATTAAGCACCTAGTCTTTGAACTGGGTACACTTGGATTTGTGTACTAGCACAGTCACTCACTGGCTGCATGGGTCTGGACAGCTTATTTAACTGCTCAGAGTTCTGTTTCTATCTTCCATGAAATGAATCTACCATAACTGCCTATTCCACAGGTTTGCTGTTAGGAATAAGTGAGATGGTGCACGCTATGGTTTGGATATGGTTTG
The DNA here is from genome assembly GCA_963573385.1 of Cacajao melanocephalus. NCBI lineage: Eukaryota > Metazoa > Chordata > Mammalia > Primates > Pitheciidae > Cacajao > Cacajao melanocephalus. The sequence continues at coordinate 65,256 of CAUYLG010024923.1, forward strand.
TCTCCACCAAAACTCATGTTGAAATTTGATCCCCAGTGTAGCAGTGTTGGGAGGTAGGATCCAGCGGGGAGTGTTTGGGTCTGAAGGGTCTCACCTGGGCAGGTGACTTGGTGCCATTCTTGACATACTAAGTAAGTTCTTCCTCTGGCAAGACTGGATTGTTTCTCAAGGAAAATGAATTAGTTCCTACAAGAGTGGATTGTTACAAAACCAGAATGTCGCTTGGGTTTTGTCTCTTTGCAGGTGTCCATTTCCCCTTTGATCTTCTTACCATATTATGATGCAGCTTAAAAGCTCTCTCCAGAAACCAAGGCCACACCATTAAACTTCTCAGCCTGAAGAACCATGAGCCAAATAAACCTCTTTTCTTTACAAATTGCCCAGTCTTGGGTATTCTATTACAGCAACACAAAATGAACTAAGACAGTGCATGTAAAGAGTTTTTGTGTAATGTCTGGCTAAATAACTACTCAAATGATAAACTGCAGCCAATAAGCACATGAAAAGATAATAACCATAATCATTAGGGAAATGCAAATCAAAACCACAATGAGATACCACTTCACACCCCGTAGGATGGTCATTACATAAAACAAAAACAAACCCAGAAAATAACAAGTGTCTGTGAGGATATGGAAAAATTGTGCACCATTGGTGGGAGCATAAAATGATGCAGCTGCTACGAAAAAACAGAACTGAGTTTTCCTCAAAAAGATAAGCATAGAATTACCACATGACTCAGCAATTCCACTTCTGGATATATACCCAAAAGAACTGAAAGCAGGGACTTGAGAAGATATCTGTATCCATGCTCATGGAAGGATTATTCACAATAATCAAAAGGTAGAAACAACCCAAGTGTCCACCGACCAGTGAAAAGATATTTTAAGTGTTGCATATAATACAATGAAATATTATTCAGCCTTAAAAAAGGAAATTCTGACATATGACATACCATGGATGAACCCTGAAGACATTATGCTAAGTGAAATAAGCCAGACACACAAAGACAGATGCTGTTATAATTCTTGCCTCACTTTTGTGAGGCACCTAGGGTAGTCAAACTATTCACAGAGACAGCAAGTAGAATGGTGGTTGCCTGGGACTGGGAGGAAAGGAGAACGTTGTTTCCATTATGCAAGATGAAAAAAATTCTGGAGCTAGACAGCGGTGATGATTGTACTACAATGTGAATATACTTAACGCCACAGAAGTTCACAAATTAAAATGGTGATTTTTATGTTACATTGTATTGCATTTTTTAAATAAAAATGAAATAAAATAATGACCTGCATTACTGATCCTAATACTGATATTATCATCTTACTGAGTTTTCAGTAAGTCAGTAAGTTGTCAGACAATACCACTGGTTGAGTACAACCCTGGGTCAAGTGCTGAAATGCCTGCCCCCACTGCATATTTGTCCTAGATCAACATATCTAAAAGGCATTTCACCCATCCAGCCAACAAGCATATTTTCTTCTTTCTCTAGGAAACCAAAGGCAAGTCAAATGGTTTCCAGCCCTGTGGAAGGCAAAAAGATGTTAACAAATAGCCACACTACAAGGTAAGAGGTAGCACCTGCCTTGAAGGGAGTTAGAGACAAATGCAGAATCTTGAGAGCAGGGCTGCTGCACCTGGCTTTGGGGTCTGATAAAAGTTCCAAAGAAGAGATGGAAACGGAGCTGGACTTGAAAAATCAGAACCTTTATTGCTGAAACAGAAGGAGTGTTATAGATGATTCCAGGTAGAAATAGCAGCAATGTGAGCAGAGACAGCAGAGCATCTTGTTTAGTTGGGGGGAACTGTGCATTAGGGTGAACAGAAAAGACAATTGCCAGTCACCAGGCACTGAAGTTGCATCTTTATTTCATGGAGGAGGGCAGGAGATAAAGATGTGTTTGCATCCACAGCATCTAGGACTCTCTTAACACACATCAAGTTCTCAAAATTGTCAATTCAATCACTGACCAGCATTTTGGAGGACCTGTAGAATCCTCCAAGCATTTAGCAATAATGATCAGAAAAGACACGCCACATCTGACTTCCAAAACCACCTCTTCCATGTCACTACTGTCTAGGTTACTTCCCAAGAGACTGAGGAGCCATAGCAAACAGGAAAACATCTCAAAAGGTCTTTGGTTATTGATGGATACCACAGGCCAGTCCTAACCTCCCAAAAACCTTTATCATGCATACTCCCAGATGGAATCCAACCAACCAGCACAGAGCTTCCCTTCTAAAGGAACACTGAGGCTACCCTCCCAGGACAACTCTAAACCTGAGCACTGTACACTTTGAAAGCATTTATCAGTATCCTTTCCTACATGGAAGGAAAGCACACTAGCACAAATAATTGAGGGGAAAAAACAGACAAGGAGACTCAATCCAAAGGAAAAAAAAAAACATGTATTCAATTGAGTAACATTTTAAGGAATTATTTCAAAGTTCTAATCACTATAAGTGATGAAACAATTCATGACAAAAATTGCAATTACCAAAGAAATAATCTGTTCTGCAACAGCAATTTTAGTGACATTTATAACACACAAGAAATCATGAAGCTTAATTATTTGAATTTACTGGGGCTACAGATGCCATGTTTAAATCTAATTAAATAGATCCACCAAAACTGGCCATCTGAAGAAATGGCAAAGTTGCTGAACTGAGCACTGATTTTTAAAAGCAGTTCATGAAGAGCCTCCAAACAGGCAGAGAGTAATGATCTATCTTTCTTCCTCAGCTGTCATTTGAAAAAAAAGAGACATTTCTATATTGATCTTCAGTCCTTCACAACAGAATTTACTTCAACTCCTAAAACGCATCCCTCATTCCAATGATCTTCGATAGATCTGCAGGATAAATGGGAACTCTCCTACTATTACCTTTTAGGTCTCACATTCAAACTGTATTAGATCTCAAGGAAGTAGGTACAAACCCTTAAAAGTGGTTGAGAAAAAGATTTCCCTTCTCAATTTCTTAAGAATGTTAACTGCTAAATATCAGCAGCCTGGAAAATTCGTATAATTCCTGAAACATCAATGAATTGTTTGCTTAAATACTAAGTATTCCATGAAGACAAGATTCTGATTATAAAAGTAATAAATGCTCAAGGAAGAAAATATGGAAAACATAAAGAAACAAAGAGAATTAAAATTTCCAACAATCTCTCTAACCATGTATGATCACAATTAACATTTTGCTCTCCTTACTTCCAATGTATTTTCTAAGCTTACATATTTTTATCACAATGCGAACATGTTATATTTATAATCTTACATCTTGTACTATCATTAAACATTATATCAAGTACATTTAATGTAATTTATTTAAATAACCTCTCATTGCTGGATTTACAGCTTGTTCCCAATTTTTAAACTTTCATCAATAAACTGACTTACATTCACATAGGCAAACCTATGGTTGTATCTCTAATTAATTCCTTAAGAGAAATTCTCAAAAATAAACTCTTGGGATGGCATTCATTGACTCATTAAAGTTCCTAATAAGACCTGCCAAATTGCTTTATCTAAAAGTTATGCCAATCTACATTCCTACCAATGGTATAATGAATAGCTTAAATTTAAAACTCTTTTTTTTTTCTTTCCAATAGCATTACTAAACTTTCAATGAATATCTTACTAATTTTTTTCCGTATCTTTCTCTTTCTTTTGCAGATTTTTGACATACTATTTTGTCTCCTGTTGTTTCCACTTAATATTAAACTCATTTCCTTAGGACATTAAGGGTTCATTGAAAACATGATTCTCTTAAGGAGCACATATGAGCCATCCTATAAAATGTATTTCTTTAAATGGGAGGCATTGAAAGGTTTAAGATTTTTTTCATATTTCTTACCTATTTGTATTTCTTCTATTAATTGCCATCTTACTTCCTTTGTCAATTTTCCCACTAAGGTTCTAGTGTTGTTTTTATATATTAACATAATTAATGCTTTGTTGCATGTGTTTTTCTAAGATTTTTTTTACCAGCATCTTAATTTCTTGGGAGAGTTTGTTTTTTTAATTATTACTTATTAAAACATTAATTTTGGCCAAGCGTGGTGGCTCACGACTGTAATCTCAGCACTTTGGGAGGTCGAGGCAGGCAGATCACCTGAGGTCAGTAGTTCAAGACCAGCCTGGGCAATATGGCAAAATCCCATCTCTACTCCTGTAATCCCAGCTACTTAGGAGGTTGAGGCAGGGAGAATTGCTTGAACCTGGGAGGCAGAGGTTGCAGTGAATCGGGATTGCGCCACTGCACTCCAGGCTGGCTGATAGTGCGAGACTCCATCTCAAAAAAATTAATTTCATATAGAGAGATAAGTCATTTTCCTCCAGTGACATTTTGTTTTTGTTGACTTCCCTAATATGGAAGTTACCCACAATTTTTCCTACTTTTCATCTTTTTATTATTAAAATTTTTGCATCAAACCAAAATTTATTTTGTATATAGAGTAAGGAAAGACTCTAATCCTATTTTTTCCAAGTAGTTAATTTAGATATATTAAATAATTCATTCTTTCCTTCCATCATGCACTAAACCCTCTTTCACATTAGGCTCTGTTTCTAGACTATTCCGTTCCACGCACTGGCATGTTCCTGCAATAATAACCACGTGGTCTTAATTAGCATCATTTGAGTACATTTTATATCTGGAAATGCAAATCTCCTATATTATGCATCATTTCCAAAATTTTTTTTTAGCAATTCCAGCCAGTGTATTCATATTTGAGAATAATTTGACATAATCCAAAAAAAGAAAGAAAGAAAGAAAACCCCAGCTGAGATGCTGATTGGAATGGGGTGAAATGACACATTACTTTGGAAAGAACTGACATCTTTATCACACAGAGAGAAAGTGGCAGCACACATCTCCATTTATTGAAGTCTTCTTTTATGGCAGTCAGTAAATTTTTGTGATTTTCCTCATATGGATTCTGCAACATTTTTTGTTATGCTATTCCTGTGTGTTTTATACATTTTTACTCCTAAGTAAACTACACCAAGCAAAGAAAGTCTTAGATTGTACCCCTGAATTTCAACACCACATCATGAAAGATATGCCTATCTCTCTTCAGGGTGTGACAGAGAGGGCTCAACATTTCCTGAATGAATGAATGAATGACAAATGGGTCCAAAAGCCCTACCTAATATCAGTACAGAACTGGAAGGCTAGACTATGTAGCAGACTCACAATTGTTCTTTCATGCTCAGTGCCAATTTTGCATTTTCCAAGAATAATAAATCATCTTAAAATAATAATACAAGTCCCTCTGATAGTTCTGTCATCATGGTACACTCTCTCCCACCACTCCTGGTCCTCCATCTCATCCCAAGAGGTGGATATAAACAAGCCAAAGTCTTTCTAGGGAACTTCAGTTTGGGACAGATTGACTAGCCTTTGGAACTGAGCCAATAGAGAGATATCTCCTCGTGAAAACCATCTCTGAGTCCCTGCAGAGGAGCACAGGGGAAAAAGAGGTCAGCCCTGATGGATATTAAACAGCGGGTTTGCAATAAAAGAGATTAAGTTTTTTAATGATTTTATTGAGATTATCATCATATACCATACAATTCACCCAATTAAAGTGCACAATTCAATGGGTTTTAATACAGTTGTGCAATTATCACCACAATGAATTTTAGAACATTTTTATCACCTCTAAAAAAATCCTGTAGCTTTTTTAAATTGTGGTAAAATATACATTAACTTTCCCACCTTAGCCATTTTTAAACAATTTTTAATTGATGCAGAATAGATGTCCAAAGTTATAGAATACATGTGATAATTTAACACATTCACATAATTTGTAAAGATCAAATCAGTGCACTTGAGATAGCTATTACCTTACATACTTGTCATTTACATATGCTAGAAACATTTGAATTATTCTCTTCTAGCTATTTTGAAATGTACAGATTATTGTAAACTATTGTAACCATTTCTAAGTCTACAATTCGATAGTTTTAAGTTGATTCACTGAAGCCAATCTCCAGAACTTTTCCATCTTGAGAAACTGAAATTTATATCCAACAAACAATAACCCCCCATCCGTCTCCCAAGCCAGACCCTGGCAACTGCCACCTTACTCTCTGTCTTTGTGATTCTGACTACTCTAGTAATCTCATGTAAGTGGAATCGTAACAGTATTTGTCTGTTTGTGACTGGCTCATTTCACTTAGCATAATGGCCCCAAAGTTCATCCATGTTATAGCATATGTCAGAATTTCCTCTTTTAGGCTGAATACATTGTGAGCTTTTTTAAAGAGAAGAGAAGAAAGGAGAGAGAGGTACGGGGGCAGTGAAGAAAGAAGTAGGGAGCAGGGAGGGGGATCAACAACTGGAGGCCCCTGCACGGGTCCAGGCAAGAGATGACGGCCGTCTGCCCTCAAGCAGAGATGGGAAAATGGATGCAAGTAGATGAGTTCAAGATATATTCGGATTAATATAATTAAAGATAAAATGAGAGGACTTGCAGATGAATGGGATGTGGGAAAGGGAGAGGAATCTCCAGGGTAACACCTTGCCTAACAGAGATAACATTACAGGGAACAGAGAAAACCCAAGGCAAGCAGCTCCTGGGTGTACCTCCTAAATAACCCAGAGAAGAAATGCAAGTCCTCAAATCTGTGAACCCAGTCCTGCCCCAGAAGGGAATGTCTACAGCTAATTTCCTTCTTAGAATGTGCTGACCAATCTACCACCACTGTGTGCCTTTGTAAGAAAACTTCATTTCTAAAATTTCATCTGGAGATATTTGCATATGTATGTACACACACACAAACACACACACACACACACACTGAAGCCACCAAGCTGAACCTGATGACCTGTCTGTCCGAATTCTCACCCATAGGTTCAAAAAGGAAGGTAGAATCTCTTCTCGGCCAAAACGAACTGGCAGGCAGGCTGCTGAATTGCAGAGAGAGCAGGAGGAGATAGACTAGACAGACTCCCCAGTCACAAGGAAAATACCCATTACTTAAGTTTTTCAAGTCAAGTCAAGTCAACTATAAAAGTCCATGATAAAAGTAAGTAAAGTTTACAGATTGTTTGGTTTCTTTAGGGAGGGCTCAGCAGCTCAACACGTGACATAAGAGGTTACAATGCAGCAGTAAAGAGCACGTGCTTTGGAGTCAAACGCTGGCTCTACCACCAAATAACTCTGGCCACAAGCAAATTATACCATCTGAGTTTCAGTTTCCTAATTTGTAAAATCAAGATAATCAAGCCTAACTCGTAGGATTAGTGTGGCAGTCACATGAAACAGAGAGGGGGAGGAAGGGCAATGAAGAGACAGAGGATGGGGAGATTGTGCGTGGGTGTGAGTGTGACACAGTAGTGAAGTACAGAGGATAGTTTCGATGATGGATGAAGAGTCCAAAGACCCAGTTTCTACATCAGCTTCTGCCCTAACTATAATGACAGACAAGCCACTTCCCTTCTCTTGCCCTGGGCTTTCTCACTCATTAAAGTCTCTGCTGACATTAGGACACTAAAGTGTAAGCTAGCAAAAGGAGATCTAAGGACCAATCCATTTAACACTGCGAGTCTCAAAAGGCTGAGGAGCTCATGCTATTATTAATAGATTCCTCCAGAGGTATGGGGTGAGGTGGGCTAAAGTAAGACAAATTGAATGCAATTCTGATCAAGAAGCTGTCAGGCCCCTAGACCTCCTCTGCCACTCTGCACAACAGAGCTGCCTGCTCCTTCTCTACCATGGCAAAAACACAAGAAATTTATTAACTGGTACATCACAAGGTCTTTTAATTGAGGGCATAGGTTTAAAGCTGGGGTACCTCATTTAAAGTAGGAGTATTAAACAAAGGGGAATGCCAAGACACACACCCCACCACACACAAACACAACCCTCTCATCCTCACTGGCTCCCAGTAAAAACAGCTGGCCCTTCACTCTGCAGGTAAGAGATGATAAGCATCTTCTCTGAGGAGTCTGAGAAGCCTAAGAGGAAAGACCTAAAGGTACCAACACTGATTCTTAATCAAACAGCCCAGCCAGATCACCCTAAAATGAAGCTCAGAGTCAACTAGCCCCACCCACACATCAAAGCCTCCAAACAGCTTTGTAGTACCTCTTACACATGAACCAACAACTGAGTATTATCAGACATTGGAGGAAAACCTTTCACGGGGAAAATGAAGATCAAAATAGAGGGGAAAAGAGCCTGGAGAAAAAAAGACTCTGCAGGGAGGGGGGAAAAATCTTTAAAATAATTACCATGAATATCTTTAGAAAGAGAAGGATACAGTACCCCTGAAATAGGAATAATATGACAAAATAAAAGAACATCTGGAAAGACAAAAGAAAAAAGGCTTGGAAAGGCACATGTATATATTTGTGCATATTTACAGACATGGAAAACTTAACAGAGAGTGGAAAGATAAACTTGAGAAAAGCTCCTAGAAAATAGCGAAGAAATGAAGGAAAGAGGAAAGAGAAAGGGAGAAGAGAGAAAGGGAGAGAAGAAATAAGTTTGCATGACCCAAGAATGTAATTGTAGGAAAAAATATGTACAGCTAGCTTTGGAGGGGTGTTCATTACAGAGCAAAGCCAAGAGCAACAGGAATGATTACATAACAGACTCTCACAGTGAAATCTGATTATGCCGAAGGTTGACCCCTGCCGCTTGCTGTTCATGATCTTTTTTAAACGATCTCTCCAATGTAAGCAGCATCCAGTGGGTATAACTGTACCTTTGCTATGAGCAATCATCTTACAGAACTCAGAATCAAATTTTGAGTCTAAACCACATTATGGCGAAGTGTTGATATAAATGGAAATGGTGTCGTGATTTGGTTCCCTCGAAGTTATATTTTATTTTTTATATCTAAATTTGATTTAAGCTTTTATTCTTATAATCTGCCAGTTTTATTTTTTCCCCAAAGCCTACTGCTTCAAAAGCAAGTTCCAGAAAAAAATAAGCCTGTCTAATGTAAGGAAAGATAAATGTCTTATGAAAATAATGTCTATTGACCCAGATCCTGCTGAGAGAGCAAGCAAATCCTTAGGTGCAAATAAGGCACTTACTGCTGCCATTCAGCCTTGGGAGGCTTCACTTATTACATGACTGTTGGAGGGCAGTAATAGTTCTTTAATAACCTGAAGAGTAAAGGAGTTTTCTAATATGACAACTGATGCTCATTCACTTGTCTGCAGGTGATTGAGCATTCATCACAACTCTTCCTGTGATTCTGGATAGAAATAGGTGAGTCACAATCAGACTCAACATCAGAGTGGCTGAGAAGAAATCCACCAACAGCCACTGGAAAACTGATGAGGTTTCTCCAATCTCTTTATAATCTTCTTTTCCAATTGTCTTAGGCAATGGGAGCAGCCTTGGAAGCATTTTCCATGGAGACATCTGAAGTGGTAGCAGAGAAAAATCACCAGGGTACAAGACAGAGGCTGCTGCCTCAGCTGTCACCTTGGAGTCTCCTCAAGACCTAGCCAAGGAAATCACCACCTTTCTCCAGCTGTGATGTTCTCAGTTGCAGGATAAAGGTGCTGGACCAAGGTTACTTTTGGCTCTAAGTCTATGATTCCAACTTTTATCAAATCATACTATTTAGTAAGATAAATCAAATCAGCCGTCTTAGCCACCCGCCAGGCTTAAACCACTGCTCACACCAGGCAAGTGAGCAAATGCATATTTGCAGGGCTGCCTGGCATACAGAAAGGGAATGGAAAAGTGGCTAATGGTAGAGCTTTGTAATCACTCTGGAGGCTCTGACCCTTGGGTCCCAGCCACACAGGGCTGGCAGCTGTGTCTTATGATGCATGGATGGCAACACCAATCCATTGTGCATGGGCCACTGACTCCTGGGTAATTGATTAGCAAAAGAGCACAGACCCACCCTGGCAACAAAAGAAAATCCATAAGCAAGAGGTCTCAAACAAAAGGAATGTTTCTATGTAGTAAGACGTTGCCTTTTAAAAGAACACTCACTCTAGCTCTCTAGGCAGGTGCAGGGCTCTCAACAGAACCAGAAATCATGTCCCTGCAAGAAGAAAGGGCCCCAGAGCCACCCATAAAGGACACAGGGTATCTGATAGCATCACAATTTCCTGAGTCTCAGAAATAGCCTCCTTCCACTTCTAAAGAGGCAAAAAGAACAAAGCCTGTCAGTGACAGGCCTGGAGCGTTCACTTACTGATGACATTTCTGCAGATCCTGATCCACTCCTCCCGGGACTTCAGCTAATCTCAAGACCTCAGCTAGTCCAGTTGCAGACTAAGGCCTCTTCATGGGTTGTTTGAAATGTTTTGAGTCATTCGACCAGTTACTTTTTAAACAGTCATGCTAGCCCTTCACAGTCTTCAAGAACAATCACAGTTTAGGGGGGAAAAAAAAGACGCAGGCCAAGGAGGTTCTGACTTGGGTAAGACACCAGCCCAGAACAAAGGAAGGAAGATGTAGAGAATAATTGGGAAGTCCAGGGAGAATTGGGTTCAAATCTCCAATTTGCCATTTATTAGCCATGAGATCTTGTACAAATTGCTAACTTCCTTTAGTATTGTTTCTGCACTGCTAAAATGAAGATAATATTACCTAACTCATATGGTTGTGCCAAGAATTAAATAAGATAGTGCATGTACAACACTCAGGTACACTACCTTGCACACACAGTAGGTGCTCCGTAAATGTCAGATTCAGGTGTGTGCCCACACTCACACTGAGGACCCCACAAACTCTTCACAATACAGCTATGCAATTCTAACACCAGTACCTTAGATAAAAGCTGATCCATCATGTGCACTCAAGGAAGGAAATAATAAATAGGGAGGCATGTGCCAACAAGGAAAAAAACAGAAATAATTATAGTAGATCCTCTGTGCCTTGTGCCCAACAGAAAATGAGTTTGTTGCTAGGTTCCTTTTCTGGCCACGATTCATGGTGCAATTAAATCCCTGGTATTGTTTTTCATGTTCCATTTTAAACAGCCTCTTGTCCAGGTCTGTCATGTGACCTGCTCAGTGGGGACAACAGAGAAATAAGCCCAGTGGCCTCCCTCTCACTGGTACCTGTAATGGTCAAGTTCCTCCAATTTGACATCTGCCCAAGTTGCTGAGGTCTCCTGAAGGAGGAGGTTTTCTGGACTCTGGAGCGTCCATCTCTGCTACCACCACCAATTCCCCATGGAGTGGAAAAGAACATGGGCTTTAACAAAACAAAAACAAACAAACAAAAAAACAGGTCTGCCACTTTGGCTCAGCAGCTACACTTGGACATGTAATTTAAACTCTGAGCCCCTAAGTCATGTCTAATTCCACCCACCAGCAAGACTGTTGCAGATTTACAATGTGAGGACCTGGAGTTCTCAGCATAGCATGTGAATCACAGGAGATCTCCAATCCATGATAACAGCTATTCCTGCCATGCCCTAAGGTCTCCTCCTCCCTCTCTCCTTAGTTCTTCTCAGTGTCCTTTGTGTGCACTCATTTCTTCCTGCCTTTTTCTTAAACACTGGTATCCCTAAACAAAGGCTTAGTGTTTGATTTTTCTCTTCTTCCGTGACACCACTCCCCCTGAACAGTAGCATCCACGCTGATGGATCCAGTTCTCACTCACAACCAAATGACTTCCAGATGACTGTCCCAAGCCAGTCTTCTCTCCTGGGCCCCAGACCGCTACTTTCAGGTCCATACTTGACTCCTTCTCCGGCTTCCCCATAACCCTAAACCACAGACCTAAAACAAACTTCAACTGCACCCCTGCCAATGCCTGCTCTTATTCAGCTACCTACACCAGCCCCCTCTCCAGACAGCGGTGGGTTCACCAAGGGCCATGGTCTGTACTTCCTTGCCAGCTTTCACATGACCACTGTCTTCCTCCATTGTATTACCACTGCTTTACTCAGGCCCTTCTCTCTAATCTGGCTTCCAGTCATGCTCCTGCCCCTCGATCTCTCCCCTGCCTCCTGAATCATCTCCCTAACTTGAAATCTCACCCTGTCCCTCTGCTGTTTAAAATCCTTCAGTGGGCCCCATCATCTAAAAGTAGGACAAAGATATCATGTTTTATCAAACCTAGGTACTTTTGAGAGTAAAAGAGGGGCCCTGTTTATCATTACACCAGGACAACAGGCATAAACCGGGACTGTCCCTGACACAGTGAGATGTGCACTCAGCCTACCTACGAACAGTGAGCCTCGACCAGGCTCCCAAGATGCTTTGTGACCTAGCTTCTGCCTGTGAGGGCAACTATACTTCCCTTTCTGTCTCAAATGCCATCTGCTCTGGACTTCTCCCCGCATCCCCTGTGTCATGCTCTTCCCCACCTGACACACCCTCTACCTCTGCCTAGATAGATGCTCCCCCTGTCCACCAGGCAGGTTCCTCCAGCCTACTCCACATCACCTTCCCTGTGATGTCTTCCTGTTCCCTGGAGCACCCTGGTCCTTCACTCCCACCCTCTCAAGTGCCTGAGCATGCGTCACATGGGCTCTGCCTGGTGTCACAACAGAGTCAAGTGCAGAATGCAGTATAGATGTCCCAGGTTTACCAAATGTATATGTAAGCTTCCAACCAATGGTCCCCTCTCTCAGGTGCTGAGCTCAGAATGGCTAGAGGTGCTGAGTCACAGCAGAGAGAACAGACTGACCCAGGCACACGAGGACCAAGCAAGCCACCTGGCCTCCAAAGAGATCAAAACCAAACCTCGGCAACAAACTCCTGAGATACAACCAGGCCTCGTTCTGCTCCCTGTTAAGGGAGCCTTTATTCTTAACACTCATAGATGCAAGTCATAGAGCCATCCTCACTTCTTCCCAGAGGAGAGTGAGGACCCACAGAGAATCTATGCTGCAGCCACAGGAATACTGACATGGGTGTGCAGGCAGGGCTATAGCCAGGCTCTACAACCAGGCAAGGCCCTAAGGACTGGAAAATCACCCTCTGCTGACCATTCTCGTCCCCTTCTCCAGCCTCCTGGCAGGTACCAGGTTGTGCACCTCCCAGCTCCCAAGCTCACATGGCACAAACCCAGCTAACTAAGTGCCTCTCCCAGCTCCTAGTCCAAATTCCCAAGAAAGAGGCTCTGATCTTGGGTTAGGGGGCCTGTCACTAGCTCAGTCACCCTTAGATATCCGGCAGGATGCTTCCAGACAGAGTGGCCTGGAGGAGCCCACTACTACAAATGGTGGAGAATGAGGCAGAACATCAGGGCTCACATGAGCCAAATAAACACTCCAGAAGGAAAGTCCACTGCCCTCCTCCACCCCCCTTCTCTATAGTCCTTTCTTCCTAGATATGCTATTTTCCCCCTACTAAAATTAGCTTCACAAATTCTGTCCTTCAGAACTGAGACCAAATTTCACCTCCCCATGAAACTGGGTGGGGCTAATTCTATCTGGTTACAAAATGCTATTCACATTGCATTAGGAAGCTGCATTTTATTTGTGATCATACTTTTTCTCCAACCCTATGAATGATCTACTTAAATTCAATACAGCCAGATTGAGGGGGAAAAAAGGTGGTCCCTCTGAGCACTCAGAGGTGACAGGGAGGCTTGGGAAGCTTATAATCTCACAAGGAGTAGTGTACAAGGTCCCTAAAGAGTATCATACAAGTTTAAACGAGGAAAGTGAAGAGGGAGTCAAAGGTGACTGCAAACATTATTTCCCAAGAAAGGTCAATTCAAGGATGATTTTTGTCATGTTATAGAAGAACGTTTCCATTTTCAAAATGTTTTAATCCAGCAATCCTCTAATAGCCAGCTCCTTGGAAGCATTAAGTGCAAAAGTTGACTTTTGTGCACAGCATCAGAAGCACATATCTGGGGTAAAGAGAAGGTAACTGATATAGGACTTTAGACATGGTCTGAAGAATTTATACAAGGTACCAGCCACTTCTTGTTGCTGACAGACTGAACGTACAATGACTTCAAGCTAATAGATATATTATGCTCTAAAATGAATGGTGTTCAAATCCCTGGCACTGGATATAGTTTTATAAATTCCAAGGGGGTGCATTGAGAAATAGAGCACACAACACAAACTGTGACCTAAGCCTGATTCCAGCTTCGCCATTAAACACTCCCCTAATCAGGGCCCCAAATTCCTCCTCTATAAAAAAAGGAAGTTGAAATTAAAGCTCTCAGAAATCCCTTCCAGCACTAAAATTCTATGCTCTACATTAAATTATGTATATGCAGGTTCCACAATATCCCTTTGGACTTAAATATCACACCAAAAAACAGTGCCAGGCATTTATTAACAATAAAAATTCGAATGATATGGAAAAATGATTACATTTTATCTTTTGGGGAGATAGAAGCACCAAAAGACTTTTTTCCTGCTGTACCTTGTATAAATCGTTAGCAGCAGAGTCACTGCAATTAAACCAAACCTAATGATGCAACTAATCAATGCAGCTGCAGAAAATGACACAGCGTTTGGATCTCCAGAGAGCTGTTGGGCCAGGAAGAAACAGATCATAGAAGCTAGGAGACGTGAAGAGTAGACATCCACCACAGCAGGGGCCCAGAGGCAAAGGCAGTCTTCCCTTTGGTCTCAGCAGGATCCCACAGGTGAAAGATCCCAGAACAAGTCTAACTTGGATTCTGAGGAATTCCCATAGGAGGAAGGTATGTGAGATACACAGTATGAGAAAATTGGGAAGGTGCCAATGCCATGGAAAAGACAAGACGGGTACAACTCAACATGGCTTAGAAACTATAAACACGATTCTTCTTTTTATTGTGATTTTAAAAAGGCATAACAGGGACATGGATGAAACTGGAAACCATCATTCTCAGCAAATTGACACAAGAACAGAAAACCAAACACCACATGTTCTCTCTCATAAGTGGGTGCTGAACAATGAGAACACACGGACACCGGGAGGGGAATATCACACACCGGGGCCTGAGGGGTGATAGATGCAGCAAACCACCACCATGGCATGTGTATACCTATGTAACAAACCTGCACAATCCGCACGTGTACATCTGAAACTTAAATATAAATAAATTTTTTTAAAAAATAACATAAAATTTACCATTGTACAGTTCAGTACTGTTAAGTATATTCACATTGTTGTGCCACCAATCTCCAGAAAATTTTCATCTTGCAAAACTTAAACCCTATACTCATTAAACAATACCCTATTTCCTCTTCCCTCAGCTCTTGGCAACTACCATCCTACTTTCTATTTCTATGCATTTGACTACATTAGATACTGCATAAAATGGAATCATACTGTAGTCATCTTTTTGTGGTTGGATTAATTTATTTAGCATTATGTCTTCAACATCCATCCACGTTGTAGCATGTGAGAGAATTTCCTTGCTCTTAAAGCTGAAAAATACTCCCTTTGTGTGTATACACCACATTTTCTTTCCCCATTAATCCATCAGTGCACTCTTGGGTTACTTCCACTTCTTGGCTGTTGTGGTTAATGCTGCTATGAATATGGGTGTACAGATGTGGTGATGATTCTCATAAGCAGAAATACCTATTTTGAACAAAAGGTCAGCCTAATGTTTTTCACTGTTTCCTAACATAAATTATTACCCCTTCTTGAGTAAGGTGGAGAGGAGGAGGGCAACAGCTGAGAAAGGTCTTCACTAGCAGAGAAGAGTGTCCACACTGAACAACTGTCATGCGCGCTACATAATATATGCCACTGAATACACAGAGGAGACCGTGACCCAGCCACAGGGATGCAGCTGCTCCCTAAACCAGTAGGCCTCTACTCGTTCTGTTTCTGTCCGAGGAGACTCCTCTAAATATCTAGAAAAATCTTAATTAAAATAAGTACACTGTGACAAAAAGCTACTGGCAAATCAGAGGTGTTTTGAAATAAATCGGTATTATATTACACTCACCCACACCCATATAATAGGCAAAGCTTGGCAACCGTATGGATTCACCAACTTGAAGTCAACCCTCCCATAAATGACTCACCACCATCACCATAGCTAACACGCCAGGCAGGGGTCTGAGAGCCAGAAGTAGGGAACATCTCCCTAAACTACCCTACTCGCCTGTTCAGGCATCTGTGAACCTATCACCATACCTATAAGAGAAATGACCAGGATTCAATCTATGCCTGCAAGAAAATTCCTAAATAAATTTAAACCACATCTATAAAGCCAGCCAAAAACACCAGCAACCTCAAGGTAGGTGATATAATCTGGCTATATTCAAAAGCCCAGGGGCTTGATGCCTGGCTTTCCATAATACTACCATTCAGCCTCTAACATCAAATAAGCATTGAGCATCGATATTAAAAAATAAATACATACCCACTCACTGGTCTCTCAATAAGAACCACGCTTCATCTCACGTTCGTACTACAGAGGGCACACAATCTTAAACCAAGTTAGAGTCCACCCTCCTTCTCCCAAATAGCATTTTATTAGAAACCTGGCAGTTTCTTTGGGTCTCTGAGGGTAGGGAGTATTAGACAGAATTCCACCATGAAATGCACCCCCAAAGATGCACAAACACCTACAGATGCCACCTGATCCCCTGTGTGCCTGGGCTACAGGGGCCAGGACTCAGAGATTTCTTTTCATTAGGTGTAGCCACTAAATGGAATTCAAATACAGGTAAGAATACATGAGTGACAATCAGATTTTTTTTAATTTTACAGTAAAATTTCCTTGAACTTGCATATACAAACAGCAGCATATCAAGGACATTTTCCCCCATCAATTAATTTGAATCATTAATTCAGAATTAATTCGATGATTTCAAACTCCAAAACATTCTCTGTTGTTGCATCTTTCTCAGAGCTAGCAGACACTTTGTACAGAGACATCCTGCACTTGGCACCTGCTCTACTTTGTGCCCTCCCAACTTCCCTCCTCCTGTCAGGCAGAGCCGTATCAGAAAAGCCCTGCCTGAGGGAGGAAGCTCTGCCCTTCAGCAGGAATCTGGCCTGACACCTGATTTCCACAGAGTTGTCAACAGGTGCCAGGAAAGTGAGACAGCACTCTTCGTTCAGGTGTCACTTCTCTTCCACAGCCTTCCGGTGATCTCCTTACCTTCAGGCCCTGCTTCAAGGCATTGGAACTTCTAAGAAGCCAGGAAGGACATGCTTGGCTTCAGCCTCTGGGACAGATGCAGGACCAGTTGCCCTGGCACTCTTTCCAGCCTGCTGGCTGGTCACAGTCACAAAGTGGAAAATGATTTCTTCTCAACTGACCCAAGGGCCCAATACCTTCTGCCCAGTGGGACAAAAAGAGAGATAGTCTCCTTGAGCAGACACAGGCACTCCTGGGCCATGTGTCAGGAACATCAACCACCTGCATAATTTTGATTCAAAAACACTCTCTGCTCCACCTCACCTCTCTCCCCTCAGCCCTGAATAAAATAACCAGTTAGTTTCCTCAGAAAGTAGTTTTAACATTAGCTCTGCTACGACTTAGTTTTTTTCAATCTTAAGCGTTCTGATTGTCTGTTTCCATGGCCCGCAAAGAGAGACTGCATCACAGAGATGGGCTCTGCCAAGCGATAACTGTGAAATTTTGAGCCTCTTGCCTCTCTAAGTCCCAGTTTCCTTATCTGTAAAATGAGGCAAAACCCATGACTAAGATTAAACAAGGAGCCTGGCACAGTACCTCATGCCTGTAATCCCAGCACTTAGGGATGCCCAGGCAGGAGGATGGCTTGAGCCCAGGAGTTCTAGACCAGCCTGGGTAACATAGTGGAACCCCATCTCTGTGAAAAATTAAACAGCCTGGTGTAGTGGCAGATGCCTGTAGTTCCAGCTACTCAGGATGCTGAGGTAGAAGGATCACTTGAGCCCAAGCAGCAGTGAACTATGATCATAGCCACTGCACTCTGGCCTTGGCAACAAAGTAAGACCCTGTCTCAAAAAAAAAAAAAAGAAAGAAAGAAAGAAAGAAAGAAAAAGACAAAAGTCAATAAGAAAAAAATAATAATTATTTTTTAATTAAACAATGTGGCATTCATAAAAACTCTCTAGAAGAATGTGTCCAAAAAAACACAGTAGATACCTCCCAAAAAGTGTATAATCTTCTTTCCTCGATGCAAAAAAAGCCCAGGGAATCTTCAAGCTATACCCTTGGAGGAGTGAGATGTTGGGGTGGGGAAGGGCAAGAAGATTGAGGACCCTTCTTCTCAACTTTAATAGTTTTCACTCAAATTGCAATTGATGACAAATATCAGAGGACTCGTGCCTTCACACCTGTTCTAGGGAATTTCTCACCTTTGATAATGCTAGATGTTAACGCACTGGGATAGAGTTCAGTTCCACTCAAAGACTGCTGTGATTCTTGTCCATTTCAGCCCTGGTCACCACTCTGTGGCATCCTGCAACAGTATATGCAAATCTGCTCTGAGTTTTTACTTGAGCATTCCAAAAATGGGGGCAGGTTCATCTCCCCCAGGAAAGGTGTGGGGTACACATGCGTCTCAACACCTCCAGCTCAATCAGGGCTGACTCCATGGGTGTATGACCTGCACATTCACACAGGGTTCATGCTTAGAAGGGCCATGCTCTGCTATTACCATCTTGAAATTCTTAGTAATTTTTTAACAAGAGGCCTCACATTTTACTTTTTTCTGGGCCCTGAAAATTATGTAGAGTCCTAAGCTCCAAATTTCACAACAACATTCAGCTTCTTTCAAAACTGCTATCTCTGTTTTTTTTCCTGACAATGGCACCATTATCTTCCCTATTACCTGGGCTTGAAGTCATAGGCTCTCTCGCCTCACCAGCCCTCTGCATCTGAAAGCTGTTAGATGCTGCCAATTCTATTTCCATGCTGCATCCGTGTCATCCCATCCATTCTCACTGTGGCTGCTCCACCCCTCTCTCTCACCCAAACTTAAAATACCCTCTCGACCAGTGTCCCTTCCTCCACAGCTCATCTGCCCTGCCCACCCATGTCAGGTTAATTTCACCAAGGCAAGAGCAATCATGGCATTCTCCTGCTCAAAGCCCCTCAGTCTCTCCCAGTGTAGCAGTTCAGTTGCTCTGAAGCCACCGATAATCCCCATACCCAGCCCAGTCTAGGAACAGACCCACCCTACCCAGAACTCTTAAACCTTTCAGGTAAGCCAGAGGTTAGATCACCTCTCCCTCCTTGATCCTTAGTCTAAAACAGAACAGTTTTCCCTTTCTGAGGTATATATCATTGTTATTATACCGCATGCTCCCTGTGGCCAGAAGACATGCTTGATCATTGCATCTCTGCTTATCACCAAACACTCCTGCACAACACAAAATTTTTTTCAAAGTGACTTGTCACAATACACAGTTTCAATGTTGCCCCAAGCTCACGTTTCAGACTTAGCAGGAATGAACTCAATGCTATCACAGTGCGTTTTACAACGTATTCAATTTTGCAGGACATCTGTCACCTCTTTTGCTTCCTTTTAGTGACAATAAACACAAACAGAAGAATTACATTAAGCATAAACAGACTCTTGAAATCTACCTCCAAGTAGTATGAAAGATCTGCACCAATCCAACTAATGTGCTTTCCCTGCAACAGCACAAAAATCCATCTCTCATTTGAATATTTAACAAGCATCATCTTAGTAAATCTCATTCCTTTGATCTACGTAGAAATAAAAAATGGATTTAGCCCATTCAGACTGTTTGGTCCTGCACATACATTTTATACTTCCACTTGAAATCTTAATCCTATTGCAGCACACTAATTCTGGCTTGTATAAGATGCTGCCAGCAGAATCCATTGATTTGCTTCACCCATTTAGATTTGTTTCCTTCAGCCAGTTCTATGACTTTTTAGCTCAGTAAGTATGCATGTATGTTTTGAGTTCCACAAATTAGGGTAATTTTAGACAGTAAAGGTTAAGTTTCCCTTATCCGAAATGCTTGGGACCATCAGTGTTTTAGATTTTGGACTTTTCTGTATTTTTGAATACATGCATTATATACTGACCTTGGTTGAACGTCTCAAATTTGAAAATCCAAAATGCCCCAATGAGCATTTCCTTTGAGCATCAAGTAGATAGCCAAAAAGTTTTGGATTTGTAGTGTTTCACATTTCGGATTTGGGATTCTTAATCTGTATAAAAACTACACACTTTAGAGTGTGTAGACCACTAACTACAGAGAAAACCTTGAAAGTATGTTTTGTAAAACAAGCTGAAATTTAATTATTTACTACATGGCGTATAACTTCACCATCACATGCCGTGTGTTTTGTATCAAAATGGCATTATGATTAGATGAGCTTTTTGCCAATGAAATGTATTTTTATACCAATTCTGCTGGCTTGTTGTTGCATAGACTAAGAAAATATGAAAATGGAGTGTTCTGCCAAGTCATTATGAAGCTGTTATTTTGAAAGACTGGGGCTTACCGAATCCCAAATGATTCAGTTATCTTTTTCCGCATTTGCATTGGCTATTACCTACTGACACTTAGTAAAAGAAAAAAAGTGAATCTGATTCAAGGTTTATAACATAATAGTTTTGAAAGAATTCCTCTTTTTAATTTGGATGTCTCTAACAGACATCCTAAAAAATTTAGATTATAATGTGCATAGGTGACATGTCTCATCTAATACCTCATGTAATAATTCTTAGTGAGAAAATAAACAACAACAACAAATCCCCAAAACACAGTTCTGACTCACAGTGGTACTTGTATTGTTATTACTTGCATTTCAAATGCAAAAAAATATAGTTTCCCTGTTTACTTACATGGCACCCTTGGCATATGGGCAATTATCTATCCTATGTCTGTTTTCTCCACTGCTCTATCAGCTCCATGAGGGCCCAGATGTAAATTCTCAAGAAATATACATTAAACTCAATATCACTTTTGGTCCTGGTGCTAGTATCAATGTGGCAGAGCTACTTGGGTGGAGAAAAAAAGCACTCCCTTGTTTCCTGAGAATTTTCTAGGGCCCTAGCACCCTAAGAATCCAGGACACCTTCAAGTCCATGAATCTGAATTTTAGAAAAAGAGACGATGAAGGTTACTTGAATTTTAAGTCCTTTTCCACTTTATCATGTTCTTCACTTCATTCAAACCAAAGGCACATATTAGAGAGCTGTGTTTTCCCCAAATGTCAAAACTAGTAGGTTTGCTTAGAAAAAAATAAGGCATGCTTCTGAAATAAAACTCAAAGCCAGAGCCCATTTGGTCCTCCCAGAAAGTGATTATGAAATTCACTGTCAATGCAAACGGTACCAGAAGCACATCTCAAATTCCCTGATTCCACTAAAAAGCAGTATAGGAAATTCAGAGTAAGAAGCTGCTTCATACACACCTCTCATTAAAAATAATTGTCAATTCCCTGTGTGCTCTCTGTGATACTCCTGGGTAGCTACAGGAAAGCAAAAATGAAAACATGAGCTTTATCTACCAAAAACAGCCCAGTAGTAAAAAATTCTTCCAATGTCTAAGACCAAGAAAACTTGGGCCCAAAATATCAAGGCACTGAAAGCTAAAACCATTATTTTGGCTCAATCTAGTGAAATAATTGTCCCCAATTTTCAATTTCATTCAGTATGGCAAAAGCCAGCCATGGGAATCTAGAGCTCTAATTTCAGGGAGCAAAAGGTTTCATTCCATCCAAGGCTGCAGTCTCGTTCAAGAATAGTTTTCTTAATAAGACTATCAGCACCATGGACAGTTCCAAGCAGCATTACTGAGATAAATATTACCACTGCTCCATAGGTATCTACACCACAACACTGATGCAATTTAAGGGGTTGAGTGAGACACGATCAAGATGTTATTGTGTGTTTTTTATTGCCCTGTTCTGTAGGGGTCCAAGGAGTGCAGACAATTAAATGAAAAATCAAGGTCTTAGAGGTCTAATGTGACTGCAGTGGAGTCCCCTTATCCCCCGGGTTTCACTTCTCTAAACCAAATTTAGCTGTTTGTGCGTGGATGAATGCAAATGAACGCCATGCTCCCTAAGGACAAACATTATGATGTACAAGGATGTCACTATCAAGAATAAAAGACAGATACTACTTGGGAACAGGAAAAAAAAGTCAGAAAAGCAAGACTTCAGAGTCCATATATTGTACTCAAGAATAGCATTGGTGACAATAGTGAAGATAAATTTCCACAGTATAAAACAGAATTGTTGTTGTCTCCATCAGTGTACCCCAGCTCATACAACTTAAGGTGGCTCATCTAACAAGCAAAACCTGGGCCTATATGGGTGTTAATGAGACCTCGACAACAGACTGGAAGCCAGACTTAAAAGGACAGCCACCCCTACACCAACTCTGGCAACCACAGGATGGGTTATGAGTCAACCACAAAGATCCCCCAAAAATACACAGAAGAATGGGAAACACATTCAGAGGATCACTGAGCTCCTGCTTAAGGTGGTTTGATAACATTCATATGAAAGAGCATTTAAAATCTCTTTTACATCACCAAAAGACCCTAAAGCAAAGGCCACATCCTTATAAATCCATACAAGTGCCTCAAAATCTGCTGAGGCTGGAGGGGAGGGTTGAACAATAAGATATAACTTGCTAAGGTAACGAAGTGTGTCCCCTAGAAGAATTCAAAATGATTTATTCCAGCAATGTTTGAGAGAGCCTCATAATGATTTGTATTCTCATTCAAAAACAGATATTGATTCCTCTATGGAAGGATAAATAAACATTAAAGTTACATGATTGGCATGATGAGAATGTTGTTTTCCCTTAATTTTGTTTTGGCAAAGGACAATGAGGCCCTTGAACAATTAATCACAATTGCTGAATCACAGCAATAAATGACAGCCCTTATACAATCCAAGACCAAGAATGCTGTCAAATCATATATATGCAAAAGGGGAGTTGTATTTAGATACCAGTTTTTTGGAAAGCTGTCATGCATAATTTGGAACACTTGAATATGAAGCACATATCTATCTATCTGTTCCATTGTTTTTTACCAAGAGAAAATAATATATGAGAAAATGGTCTCTCTTTTCAAATTAAATTTATCACCAAACCAGACCTCCATTGTCTTAAAGGCTAAGCTTCTTCAGATACGTGTTCAATTCTCAAACCTTTGGGTTATCAGTTCACTTAACTAGGAATTGTGGAGCAATGGGGCCAAGTTTTGAGGCTGTCACAAGACTTTGTACCTTACACAAGAGAATGCACCCATTTATCACTGTGATAATATTACTTCACTTCCATCTTCAGGAACATGTTTCCTCAAAGGATGTGGGTCTATTCACACATATCACCTTATTTTAAGGACAATAAAGTTATCTGAGGCCAGAAGAGGTGGAGAGACTGGCCCAGAGTCCCACAGTAACTCATCAAGAAAAAAAGATCCTTCTTTACAGATGGTTTTGTTTCCAGGGCACACCGTAGACACCAGGCTGCCTGAATCAAACTAAGATAGTTGCTCTCAGAATATCAAGCATGTCTCCTAGGAGACAGGGCCCAGGCTGGCCTAACAGGGTGTACGAGAAGAATAGCTGCTTCTTGGAGCCTAAATAAAGACAATGCTAAAGAGACAGCACCCAGGCAAAGTCATAGCCCTGAGATAGCCTGGAATAATAGCAACCATTTACCATAGGTATCTGTGCTGATGTGGCCTATAGCAACAGATTGCTCCTTGTCTCTAATACTTGCATCCCTGGGGATCTGAGACAGAGGATTTTCTCTTAAAATGGAATCATTCCTTCCTGCCAGCCACCAGTTTTCTTCATGGCTTAAGATTCAGAGACTTCCTGGGCACAGTGGCTCACATCTGTAATCCCGGCACTTTAAGAGGTCAAGGTGGGAGGATCGCTTGAGCCCAAAAGTTCTAGGCCAGCCTGGGCAACACAGCAAAACCCCATCTCTGCGAAAAGTAGAAACCGAAAAATTTAGCTGGACATAGTGGGGCTCACCTAGCTACACAGGAGGTGAAGCACAAAGATCGCTTGAGCCCAAGGGTCCAAGGTTACAGTGAGCTATGATCACACCACTGCACTCCAGCTTGGGCAACAGAGTAATACCCTATCTCTAAAAAGAAGAGGAACAAGAAAAAAGGAGGAGGAGAAAGTAGGAAGAAGAAAAAGGAGGAGGAGAAGGAGGAAAAGAATTCAGAGACTAACTTCTTTTCCTAGTCCAATTTAATAAGCTAGACTGCTCACATGAGGGGCCACAGCCTGAATCTGAGAAACTTCTGTAGCTGTCCATGGTGTTCACTTATCACTGCCCCCAGTTGCTTCTCCTATTTCTCAGGAGATTCCTGCTCAATCCAGTGCTCACAGCTTTCCTTTTGATAGGAGGAGAAATGGGATTCTATATTATTACAAAACTAACATAACCAATAACTCATGCATCATAATACATGGAGCTGTTTGCACATACTTTTAATACTTACAAATGATTTCTTCTCTCCTTTTGGCAAACTGAGAAGCAATGTGCCCTTTATACCTTCTAATTCTCTAACTATATTAAATACTAAAGAATCTTGGTAACTCCTGATCCCAGATTTTATCTTTACATCCAATGACCCAAGGGTGTTTTTGGCCCATCAGCTTAATTAGAATTTTTGATATATTTATTCAGTAAATGAACACTTACTGAAAGGTATTATGTTCTGTCACAATTATCACCACTGGGAATGCATATGAAAGGAGAAAGTCTTTGTCCTCAAGGAGGCAATAATGAATGATGAAGGAAAGAACCCATAATCAGAAAAATGATTCTCTGTAGAGAATATGACAGAATGTAATGGATACCATGGTGGACCCAAACAATAACTAGTTACCTAGAACCAATGGGAAATTTATATAAATTTTACTTTATCTATGAGACTATAACCATGATCCCAAACAGGCTACTTCAATACAAGATAGCTTGACACTCACAGAAGAAATTCATTGTTAACACATACTACCAACTACTATACCTCAGCTAGTGGTTATATTAACCTTTGTTTCAAGAAACTATTCAGTAAATCTGAAGTAAGTCTGCAAGTTGTTTGGTCAACTCATGTTTTCCAATAGTCATCCTACTTAATGGTCTGGGGCTCTCAGTTTAGCTTGATATCCTGTAGAGAATAAATTGAAATTGGAAAACAACTCATCAGATAGAAAAATCACTACTTAAGATGAGGCTTCACTATCAAGAAGAAGGAGTTTCACATATAGTTGGTTTTGAGCAATAACCCACACATATGCAGATACCTGCGGAGGTCCTTATGCATTTTTCAGAGGAAGATCAAAGAGAAAATAGACATGAATGGGTTGGACCAGAATGATATAAAGAGGAAGCAGTGCTGGCATGGATTAGAATTTAGATGAAGTCTATCCACACAGAATGAGTTTGAGCAGAATACAATGTTCCTAGGTTTGAGGAGACTGATTAACATTATCATTGTGGGGCAGTGGGAGAGCATGAGAAGCTTTCAGACTCAATGTCACTTTTCAAGATTTTGTTTTAACCATACCAAGAATCAAGGAGCCTTTCAAATCTCATACTCTGGATTGACTATTACTTATAGACAAGGCTGCTCCATTAGGCTGCACAGACAGGTTCCCCTAGAGGTATGCAGTCTGACAGCCCTCCTTCTATGAGATAAGCTAATAAGGAGTTTTAAATCAGTGTTGGTGTTTTAAATCAGTAATTCAACTAGCCTTGTTTGAGTACCTACTATGTGCCAAACAGCGTGAAAGGCATTGGGGATGCAAAGATTAAAAAGCACCGAGCCTACCCTCACAGAATGATTACATCCCTTTTATTTCAACAAGAACATATTGGCTTGTCTAACTATCCCAGAGGGAAATAAAAAGGAATTTGTTCCTCGAACAAGATAAATCTCCTTCAGTTTTAAACAAAGTGGGAGCTGCATATGGGGGATAAACCAAAGGACACAAAATGAGAAAACCCACTGAAATGACTTAATTCTGTTTTGTGGTTATCAAAAATAAAGAAAACAGTGGCAGCCAGTGCACTGCTATGAAATACAAGCAAGAACTTAAAGGAATGTTGAGGTGTCTTTTAAAGAGAGATGGTTTCTTTATGGACCATAGCATCATCATTCCAGGGAGTGCTGCTTCTAGGTTGGCTGAACTCTTCTTGATAAATCAGAGAGGCACGCTTCAGAGGGAACAGGCTGTGGGAGACAGAACCTGGCAAAGGATCCACATAAACAGACACCAGCGTCACTTTCTCATGGCATATGTTCAAGACATGCGGACTGGCCAGCAAACCCTCCTGAAGACACCACAATCTTTGGTGATCATTTCCAAAATTGGCTCCATAATCAGGTTCTCTTGACCAGCCTGGAAGAGTCTTAGAAATAAAAAAGAGTTGACACTATTTTCTAAATTTTCTACAATGAATATACGTTACTATTGCTTTTGCAATAAGAGAAACAAATTTTAAAAATATAGAAAGTATTAAATACTGCCTGGAGCAATATCTTTAGACCCTAGATGCCTTGACTTTGCAAAATAATTCACTCTTCCTGAGAAAGTCAGTGAATCTTGGCCTTCAGTCAAGCTTTTATGGTACGATAAGGTAAAAACTCATGTGCTATGAAATTTAAGAAACATTACTGTCCTTCAATTATCTCATTCTGCTCCAACTAAATTTCTCCTGGAGTAAGAGTTCCATTTCTTGTTTTTTGTTTTGTTTTGTTTTTGTTTTGCTTTTTAGCTTTTACCAATAAAGGCAAGAAAATATGTAACATTCTTGGGAGTATCGCATTGTCCCTTTGAGAAAACACCTGTGCTCTGTGGGCACAAGGGAAGCATTTAAGCATCAAATGACAACACACAGACTAGACCCCCAGCTAAAAGAAAATGCTGTAGGAACACTCATGTCAAAATAAATACTAGAAGCAACTGTTTTTATCATCTTCTAAGCTCATAAAGATGGGCCACCAATGTGGCTGTGCTAAGCTGGAATGTTGTGTACCAACAAGGAAACAGAGAATACACACAGGAAGGAAAGTCTGGAATCTGGCTGTATCTTGCCATTTCCCAGTGAAGCTCCACACACAATTCCATGTGGTCAGGTGGGGCAGTGAGGTAGGCAACCCAAGTCCCTATATCAAGTGAGTATGTTGGTGACTACATGTTGAACCAGACAGGGTCCACTCTGGCTCAAGATGAGTGGGTGTGGATGTACATGTCGTGTAGTCTCCCGCAAGCTAAAAACAAGACCTGTTATTGAATTCAAGGGCAGGGGAAGCATCCTCAAGTCTGAGACAAAGAACATTTACCAAATCAATGCCAGAAGCAACAAGACAGTCCCTGTGGCCAGGTCCACCTATCTCCAGAGCTGACCTTCCCCCTCCAACAAAAATAGGCAACTCCCAACTCCAAGCCTTAGAGGAATTTTCCCATCAATAAAGAGGTGGTTACAAGAGCAGATGCCCTTGCTCTCCACAAAGAGATAGAGGCTAATGCAAGGCTTTTTTTTTTTTAATTCATTGCTCACAGCTGGAGGCACAGGGAATTCTTTCGGCAAGGGACTTCTTTTGGAAACTATCTGAAAAGCTGACCAGAACACCGAGAAATTTAAACAATGCTACTCCATCTTTCTGGACTATTTCATTGGGAATATACTCCCACCCTGACCTGAAGGAGGTGCATGTGGTTCCCAGCTTGTTCACAGATTCTCACCATCTCTGAGGCTTTTATCGACACCATCAATAAAGCAAGTGCCCTGCACTCCAGGAGCCAACGGTACACTGGAGGAGATAAAAAGGTAAAACAACTACATGGTGAGGCCATTACAGACAAAGACTGTAAGCACTAGAGCCATTCAGAGCTACATGAAAGATCCTCATGAATTAAAGCAATTGAGGAAGGCTGCCCAGAGAGGCAGGCTTGGAACTGGAAATTGAAGGTGTTCCTGGAGTGCTAGGATAATGGAAAAGGTAGGCTAGGAGAAGGGGCTTGGCGTATACAGATGCACAAAGGTCAGTGGTATTTACAGATTGCAGGTATGGTATGGTACAGGAGAGAATCTGTGTAGGAGAAGTATGAATTGAATTAGTTTTTAAAGCATCTGAACAGGTCCACTTAAGGACAATACGAAAGACAAATATGAATCAGGCAGTGAGATGGTCAGCATGAGGAAGTCCTGTGCTGGAGAATGGGGAGAGGCTCAAGAATTCTGGGAGATCTGGCCCTGCATCTGCAGGGTAAGGAGTCCACCGACGAGGACTCCTCTGAAAATCTCCACCCCTGTATGCTTAACAATGTTCATGGCAGGGCAGTAAGCCCATAGGATATGAGGTCTCCAGAGAGTCTCTTCCAGGTCAACGTACAGGATAAGGACCAGCCTGTTTAATGCACTTAGGGGACACAAAAGAGCCAAGGAGTAGAGCTCAGCAGCCACTCCCTGCCCTCCTCCTGTGCCTCAACTCTACAGATGTTGAAGTTGGTCCAGTAGCAAGCAGATGCAGGCCAGGTTCCAGGATGAATACTGGACATACAGAGAGGACAATGGTGACTGTCTCTAGTGGAGGCAAGTAACATGGAGTTGCAAAGACTTTACAAGCAAATCCACTCCGAGTTACTACTTGTTGCCCTTGAATTTGATGAGTAGAGAAGGTGATCTCTAACATCAAATACAATCCAATTCCTTACACTGATCTACAAGGCCCTGTATGATCTACAAAGCTGTGCCTATCAGTTGTCCCACACTTATGCCCATTGAACGCACTCCAGACATCCTCAAACACACTATATTCATTCCCACCTCTGGGCCTCTGCACTGCTGCTCCCTCAACCAGAATGCCTCTCTCCAGATCTTAACTCAGCTGCCTCTACTCAACTTTCTGCAAGGCCTTCCTGGCTGCTCTTATTTAACTTTTGTGCCCCTAAGGAGGCATATCACATGTATCACATCTCCCTGTCATGTCTTCTCTGCATGGAGCTCTATCCAAAATTCTAATATATAAACACGGTTGGTTTGTTGTCCATGGCCCTTGTTTTAGAATGTAAAACTCAGGAGAGCAGGGACCTCTTCCATCTTGCTCAAGTCTGTCTCTCCAGGATCTATAAATGTGCCTGGCACATATTAGTGCTCAATACATTTTTGTTAAATAAATGGAACCATTAATTAATCAGTCCATGTCTTGAGAGATCCATGAAACTTTACCTCCCTGGGTAGAAAATCTGTTTAAGGGTATGCGAAGCTCAGACAGA
The DNA here is from genome assembly GCA_963573385.1 of Cacajao melanocephalus. NCBI lineage: Eukaryota > Metazoa > Chordata > Mammalia > Primates > Pitheciidae > Cacajao > Cacajao melanocephalus. Next base: position 94,357 of record CAUYLG010024923.1, read on the forward strand.
TCTTAAAGAGACTGCAGCTTCAGAGTTTCTAGTTTCTTTTAAACCATCTGCATCCAAGACACTGGCAGCTGGGTATCGTGCGTGCTCGCATCAAATGGAGGAAAAGCCATGGGGAACCGGCTGAACACACAGTCAGCCAGAAAGGATACTTCCAGAAATGTCTTCATTAATGAAGCAGCTTTTGGGGGCATCCCCTTGAAATGCTCTCAGTGTTGCTAATAAAACTCCCACAACTGTGGACTTTAGGGCGGGAGAGACAGGGGTAAGATCACCGGCGTTCCACTGTAATTGAAATGAGAGTCTCCTGGAAAGCTTAGGCTGCAAGTCACAGTGTGCTCCGGGGCCCGCGTCTTTGTTCTGCCCCTGTCTCTGGGCTCTAATGAGGCTTTATGAAAAGCAGAGCTGCCTTTTAAGAAAATTTTATCCTAACCTAGAAACAGCAAAATGCAGCCAAGTCTCACTTACGGTACTAACGAGATAGAGAGACAATAACTGAAACTCAGATAAATCAGAAATATCTTCCAGCAAACCTCTCTATGATCTAATAATAAAAAACCACCACCATTTCTGTAGCATTTGATTACTCACAAAGCACTTTCACATCCCATCATCTCTTGTGATCCTCAAACTCCCCATGAAGCCAGTGTTACCATCACCAGATGAAGAAACTGAGGCTCTGGACAACGAGGAGACTCATCCAGAGCCCCAGATAAAAGGCCGAATGAAGACTCAAGCCGTGACCCTCTGACTCTGCTGAAGGGGTTAACGCCCAACCTGTGCCTGCGCCTGCTGGCACTAAAAGGCTTGAGCGAGAGGAAATGGGAAGGTCCTGATGCCTCCCAGAGACACCAAGAGGCCATAACTGGGCAAACCCCACACCCTTACTGCCACTTTATTTTCTCTTATTTTTCACTGGTAGAATTTCCCATTGTTTCCAGCATGCACATTTCTCCTTGACAGCCAGGATCCAGAAAGACCCCAAAGGCAGGAACCACATCTGTTGTTCCTCCGGCAGCAGCCGGAGCCTGAAGCTTCCATCCACCCAGGCATTCAGCCCAAAGTTTCACTGCAGCTGGACTCAGACAAGACCATGGCTCACGCTCCGAGATGAGAAAGGCTTCCTTGGGTCTCGCTAATTCCTGCAAGCCACAGACACTGGGCAGCTGGCTTGTGCACCAGCTAAGGGGCAGGTTCGTGGTCAGACTGCCAGGCTTCGAACCCCAGCTCCACCACTTCCCACCTCTATGACCCAGGGCAAGTCACCTTGCCTGTGTGTTGGTTTCCTTATCTGAAAAAAAAAATGAGGATTATAGTGATATTGATGTCATGGGGCTACTGTGAGTATTAAATGAGAAAATACCTGCAAAGCACTTAGGACGGTGTTTAGCATGTTAAGCAGGGGCTTAATAAATGTAAGCTATTATCATTAATTGCTCTTATTTCAGATATAATGTTCTTTAAAGGTTAAGAGAGTCTGCAAAGAAAGGGATGGGGAGAAACATATCCATCTGTGAGAATGCAGCATGCTGAATAGTATCTCAGAGAGATGAACAAAGAGGTTAGGAGCCAAATACAAAGCCAAAAATTCACTAGAAGAAACAGGGAGAGCTTCACTGAGAACAGCAAGCTCATTCCAGCTTCAACAAGTGCTGACAGTTTCAGTATCATTCAGAGAGTGGCAAAGGATGAGACTAAAGGGGTGAGCAGGAGCCAAATCATTCAGGGACCTCACGGACCGCAGTAAAAATTTGGACTTAGTCTTGAGGACAATGAGGAGTCACCACTGAGGGATGTTAAGCCAGAATGTGACAAGATCAGATTTAGGTTTCAGAAATATGGAGCTCAAAGCAAGGTCCATATGGAAGGTGGCTTAAAGATGATGTGCTCCACTACTGGGTATATGCCCAAAAGAAAGGAAATCAGTACTTTAAAGAGATTCTACACCCCCATGTTTGTTGCAGCACTGTTCACAATAGCCAAGATTTGAAAGCAACAAGTGTCCAAAAACAGATGAATGGAGAAAGAAAATGTGGTACATATACACAATGGAGTCCTATTTAGCCATAAAAAAGAATGAGAGTCTGTCATTTGCAACAACACAGATGGAAGTGGGGATCATGATGTTAAATGAAATAAGCCAGGCACAGAAAGACAAACATCCCATGTTCTCACTTATTTGTGGGATCTGAAAATCAAAACAATTGAACTCATGGAGATAGAGAGTTGCAGGATAGTTACCAGAGGCTGGGAAGGGGAATAGGGGATTGGGAGGAGGAATGCGGGGACGGTTAATGGGTACCAAAAAAAAATTAAAAATAATAAATAAGACCTAGTATTTGATAGTATAACAGAGGGACTATAATCAATAATAGTTGTACATTTAAAAATAACTAAAAGAGGCTGGGCACAGTGGCTCATGCCTGTAATCCCAGCACTTTGAAAGGCTGAGGCAGCTGGATCACGAGGTCAGGAGTTGAGGCCAGCTTGGCCAACATGGCGAAACCCCATCTCTACTAAAAATACAAAAATTAGCCAGGCACAGTGGCAAGTGCCTATGGTCCCAGCTACTTGGGAGACTGAGGCAGGAGAACCACTTGAACCCAGGAGACAGAGGTTGCAGTCAGCCAAAATGGCACCACTGCACTCCAACCTGGGCGACAGAGCAAGATTCCATCTCAAAAAATAAAACATAACTGAAAGAGTATAATCGAATTATTTGTAACATAAAGGATAAGTGGTTGAGGTGGCTAGGCACAGTGGCTCATGCCGGTAATCCCAGCACGTTGGAAAGTCAAGGAGGGCAGATCACTTGATCCCAGGAGTTTGACACTAGCCTGGGAAACATGGCAAACCTTCATCTCTTAAAAAATAAGTGCAAAAATTAGCCAGGTGTGATGGTGCACACCTCTAGTCCCAGCTACTGGGGGGTAGCAGGGGGTGCTGAGGCAGGAGAATCACTTGAGCCCAGGAGGCTGAGGCTGCAGTGAGCCTTGATCATGCCACTGCACTCCAGCCTTAGTGACAGAGCAAGACCTTGTCTCAAAAAAAAAAAAAGAAAAAAAAAAACAAAAACAAAGGCTCGAAGGGATGGATACCCAATTTTTTGTGATGTGATTACACACTGCATTCCTGTATCAAAATATTTCATGTACCCCACAAATATATATACCAAAGAATTAAAAATGTACCAAAGAATTAAAGAATTAATGTACCCCAAGAATTAAAAATAATTTAAAAATTTATTATAATTTTTATTATACTTTAAGTTCTGGGGTACATGTGCAGAACGTGCAGATTGGTTACATAGGCATACATGTGCTATAGTGGTTTTGCTGCATCCATCAGCCCGTCATCTACATTAGGTATTTCTCCTAATACTATCACTCCCCTAGGCCCTGACCCCCTGCTATTCCTCCCCTAGTCCCCCACCCCCCAATAGGCCCCGGTGTGTGATGTTCCCCTTCCTGTGTCCATGTATTCTCATTGTTCAACACCCCCAAATTTTTAAGAATATGGAAAAGATAGTGTAGCAAGAAATGGTATGGGCCTAAATTAAGAGACTGACAAGGAGCCAGTGAAGATGAATTTGAGAGCAACTGAGGAGGTCAAATGGACAGGCCTGGGTAGGGTGGGGTGGTGGATATCAACAGTCTGCCAGTCTATGTGACAGGATGAATGGCAATGCCACTCACCACAGTGAGAAGCAAGGGGAAGGAGAGCAGGTCTAGGAGAAAGAGGAACTTAGGTCTGCACATGCTGACTGTGCCGTGGAAAGGTGGAGGGGCCATCTGAGTGGAGAGGTCGCTGGGCAGATGAACGAGTGGTATCTTGAACCTAGCAGAACAACCTGGACTGAAGACATGTATTAGAATGTGAGCATATATGTGGTAGCAAAAACATTCCTAGTGAATTAAATTATCCAGGAGAGATTAGTATGGTGAAAAGAGGTCTGAGGACAGAACCCTGGAGAATCACCAATATTTAAAGGTTGGGAGAAAAAATAGGACCCAGACAAAAAGAGCCAGAGATATCAGAGAGACCATAGAGAAAACCCTGAGAGAACAATGCTATAGAAGCCAATGGAGAGGAAGGGAGTGCCAGGTAACACCAGAATCCAGGACTCACGACAGAATGAGAAGTAACCAACAAGCACCCAAGCCCATCAATTTTGGTTATATTCATAAAATACTTCCACGAGAAAGATATAAGATACCAAAATAAACGAACACACTTCTCCAAATTTAGATTGTTGAAGAGACTACCAAATCAAACACACTTAATCTGCTTGTGATCTCACTGAGGTTAGAAAACAACTCCAGCATCAGAAAGCTGCCAACATCATGACAGCTTTTAAAAAAATTAAAATATATGACAGCTGAACACCATGGGCAAAGCAAATCCTTGGAATATAAAATCCAAGTTCCATCCAAATTCCTTCTCAAAACGACATTAAGACTAATGTATAAGCTTATAATTTCTAAAAATCGTAAACTCCTCTCTTCCTGAGAGCCCCAACTTGATTCTTGTTTAGCTGGAAAAGTTCTGTTGAATTGTCAGAGGTTTTTGCTACCAGATACACAGGCATGTCTCTGGAATACAAGTCTGATCTGAAGCAACATTTCAAGTAGTTACACACTCAAGACACATTTCATACCCAATACTTATTTGCAATCTGTATCTATACATGCCTGGTTATTTGGCAATCACTCAAAACGAATCTATTTGGATAAGCAATTATCATGCAACCACACAGTACTCAAGAAGTTGCCAAAAATCAATTCTGAGACAACAGATATAGAATCACACTAAAGAATAGAAAAACAGAAAACAAAAGAGTCTTGGTCTTCCAAGATTTCTAAGGAAGAACATATATTCCAGAATCCAGGGCTCAGAATCACAATGCATACAAAATTACAGCACAAGGTCTTGGAACTTAATAACCTAAATCCATAGTGATCGTACACAACATTTGTCTCGTCCCCCAAACATCTTACATTCTGTTCATTACATTTTAAGATCTACACACGTAAATGAGATAAAATGGAACATAAGCTTAAAGACTTTATTACTGGTTTAAATATTCACAATGCCACAATCTGCCTCAGACAAATCAGAGTCATGTGGTTAAATGTGCAAACAATTACTCGACTTAATTTCATCTTGCAGAAGTTGAAAACAAGCTGTAATCACAGTGGATGCTGCTCATTTTATTCCAAAAGCCACCATCTTTTGTGTTCCTGATTGGATTTTATTCTTGGACACAAGCAGAATGGCTGACCAGAATTTCTTTCTGGGTTCCCACACTGAGCATGCTAATTCATAGGGTATTAAGAGGGTCATGCCTAAATAAAACAACAGCTGGATCTGTTCTGTCCTAAAGGGGCTTATTTCATCTCCTTAAAGAGACAGGGTCCAAGCTAAGCCACTGCCCAAATCTTCATACTGAACAGTTGGACAACTTATTTGCATCGAGTCTTGGAAGCTCATAAAGTCAACAACCCTGGTCTTTAGGTGAAGAAGGAGCCCAAAGCCAACCTAGATCATAGTCTACCTTTAGATTGGTCGGTAAAAGCAGACTCCAGGATTACACTCCTAGTGCTCTGCTAAGGCCTTGGGTAAGTTACTCAATCTCTCTTTGCCTCATCTTTCTCATCTGTAAAATGGAGGTAACAGAACTTGCACGGAGTTAATGTGAGGAATAGACAAGAGTGTGCACCTTAAGTGTTTAGCACAAGACCTTGCATGTATTAAGTTTCCATGAGCATCATTAATAGCTAATAACCTAATAGAGAAAAATCTGTGCATGAGTTATCTATGGCTTCATAACAAATTACCCCAAAGCTTAGTGGCTTAAAATAGTGAGCATTAACGAGCTCAGTTTCTCTGGGTCAGGAATCTGGGCCCAGTTTTGCTCAGTGCCTCTGCCTCAAGATTTCTCACAGGCTGCAATCAAGGGATCTGCCAAGGTTTCATGGGAAGCTTGGAGGGAGGGAGGAGCCACCTCAAAGTCCACTCACATGGTTGTCGGCAGGATTCAGGTCCTCAGGGACTACTGGACTGAGAGCCTCAGCTCCTCACTGGTTGGCTGGCAACCAGAAGCCTCCCTCTGTTCCTTGACACATGGCCTAGGTCTCTGGTAGGGTAGCCTACCATATGGCCACTGGCCTCCATCAGGGCAGGCAAAGAAGGCGGTAAGAGAGGGCACACAAGCTGGAAGCCACGTTCTCTCTGTAACTTTATTTCAGAAGTGACATCCTATACTTTTGCAATATTCTACTGGCTAGAAATGAGTCACTAGGTCCAGCCCATAGTCAAGGAGAGGGGACTACACAAGGGCATGAATGTCAGGTGAGAATATTTGAGGACCTCCTGAGAGGTGTACCTATTGCAATCAGAAAAGCCAAAATCTTCACAGTGAACTTCCAATTCTTTCTTTCCTTCTTTTAACAACTATTTGAGTATCTACTTGGTGCCAAGCACTGTACAAGGGCCCTGAAAGAAAATGGACACACTTCTGTTCTCATGAAGCATATAATCTAGCAGAGGAAACAGATATTAAAGAAAACAAATTATCATTGACCTAAAGGCATGACAAGGGCAATGAAGAAAAACTACATCTGATAACATTGTGGGAAAAATGTGATCTGCTTGGGATTCAAATAAGGCTTCCCTAAGGACGAGACCCAGGCTGACACTAAAAGGATGAGGAAGAGTTAACCAGGCAAAGGGCACGGCCAGCAAAGAGACAGCGTTTCAAACACAAAGGGAATAGAGTTTATGAAGGCTGCAAGGTTGAAAGTATTTTGCACACGGCAGGGGCTCAGCAAATGGAAGGGTGGAGGCAGATGTGTGCCCAAGCAACATCAAACAGAAACGTTTCTAAGTGGCCCTTGTTTTCAACTAAATTAAAGCCAACAATGTAATTCAGGCAAATTGGCCCTTCATGGTTTGCGTTAGAGCCACAAACAATCCAGATAAACAGTTTTAATAAAACTCATTTTGGTCTCAAATCCTCCACACTTTTAAAACCTCCAGTGCCTTCAGGGCTTAGAATTATTTTAATAATTTTTCTATTAAAACAGCTTTATACAGTAGGACACACTGTAACCAAAATCAGATCTCACTCCAATGGATTGCTGCTAACCAAAAGACTCAGAACGGTGAAGACTCCTCATTCAATTTCTTTAAATTCAATCAATTTTTACATAGAAATGCTACTTAGTGACTCCTGGGGTTAAAGAGAACAGAGGAATGCCAATACATGGCAGAGGTAGACTGAAACACTCAAAATAAAAATGCTTTTCTTTTGATTCTCATGGTTAAAGAATAGATCCAGAAACAGACAAGGCCCAGTGGGTGTTTAAATAAAGACCGAATTTCCTGCAAGCCATTTGAATTCTGCCCAATGCCTTTTCCTGTTTACCAGCAAGCTGTAGGTTCAAGTATCAGCCACAGAAGGACACATTTCAGTACATCTGAAATCTGATACATTTGTACAGGAAAAGAAATTCACAGATGCTCATTATATCCACATTAACCTGGGCTGATAAACTTACAACAAACGGCCTACACTGTCATCCTATTGACAAAGGACCATCTTTTCTACTGATTCTGCAAAACCCCTAAGTACACTGTCAGTAGCCAATACATACATAATAATAATTTTGTTACACTCAAAAATTGAGTGTCAGCTGAAAGTCAGCTATGGGAACTGCCCGCCTTCAGCCCCACTTCCCACAGAACCAGTACCAGGAAGGAATTCCCAAAGTGAAACCCACAGGGAGAACGAAGCAGGCACGATCACAGTTACATGCTTTCCTGGGTCGAGAAGCTGTAGTGAAAGAAAACTGAGGAAGAAAGGCAGTTCCCCCAAACACACACACCTGCCGACAACTGTCCCCTCACCCACCTCATCAGAGCTAAGGCCCATGATAATGGGAGAAGGGGAGTCAGGAATGATGGGCCTGCAGAAAACCACTTAATAAAAGAGTTGGTTAACCTTTTAAAATTGTTTTGGTGAACTGCAGGAAGCCGGAGGGCCCTAAATTTTGAGTCTGTGGGCGGATAAAACAAGCCTCTGGCTGGAAGTTGAAAGAACTGAATTCCAGCATCAACTAACTCACTCTTTGGCCTTTAACAAATGTCTTCAATCAATCAATTAACAAGTTATTACTGAGTGGCTATTACATAGCCAGGGCTGAGAAAGCTGTGGGCTTGATACAAAGGATGTTAAGATTTCATTGCTTGCCCTCAAGGAACTTAACATTTTAACTCAGAAGGAAAAACGAATGTGTAGTCAGCTTTTCAGAACCAGCCAGGAACAACTTTGCTATTCAGTCATCCAAGAGTTGGAACCTTTAAATACAAAAGCTTTTTAACCATTAAGTGCTTTTACCATGGAAATCTTTCAGAAATATACTATCTTACCATTCCCAAAGTTTTTTTTAAAGGCATGAACCCTGGTTCTTATCGATATTAATAAGAGTTATGCAAAAAAAGTAGCGAGATCCTATGGTCAGTACGTTTGGGAAACAATGGGTTGAAAAGTTAAATAAGTTTATTTAACTATAGAGCATGTTAGAGCCCTTTAAAAACTAATGTGTACTGAACATATCTAAAGGAAATATATTATGTTCTTCTCTAGGGAATCATTTATTCTCATGGGATTAAGGTTCAGTGCAACATACTTTGGAAAGACTGTGCTACACATATCCCATCCTCCTTGAGTAGATGTTCCTGATGGCTCAGAACCGTCTTGTCATGGGCCTCTGTCATGGGGATGCGCTGGTGATATGGACGCGCTGCTGCACAGAAATGCCTTGCCTCCATTGGCCACCCCACCAAAGAGGCTATTCCATGGGCGGTGGCTGTGGACACTACTCAGTCATGCTCCATTACTGACTATGCTGCTATACAGTGGATTTTCAGAGCAGCTCAACCTTGACATTCCCATGAATGTCAAGGACCCAGAGGCTGGCTGTGAAAACCTCCCAGGACCTAGAACACTCTTCACTCCATTATGCTACTGTAAGTTATCTCCTACCCTTGAAGCTCCACCTCCCTTAGAAAGACTCTAGACCACACTGATCTCCTGCTCAATTCAGAGCACAGATGGCCTGCATGATGTTCGTGGCACTCACCTGGGCTCTGCCTTATGGATTTCAAATCCATCCACAATGAAATGTATTTGGCCATTTGTTGTGGATGGATTTATAGGTGCATCCTCAGCTAAACAATGTGTTCCACAAGAGCAGTGTCTTTGTGTCTTCCTGTGGCACTGAGAACATACTTTTAAATTTTTGCTGATTGATCAAAAAAAAATTTAAAGAGAAATGTAAGGTATTGTTATGAAAAGAGGTCAGTCAAGCTGGGTCAGCCAGCCTGGCACTGGCCTTCTGAGATAAGAACTATGTTGTTTGTCTTATCCATGGGCACAGTGTGGGAGGTGAGACTGATCCCACACTGTGACGATAGTATTAGCAAGAAGTCCAAACCCAGGCAGAGGTAGAAGAGGCTACAGGGACATCCAGAAGGGTTTCTGAAGGTGTGGCTGCTGGGCACGGCACCCTCGAGACCCCAGCATGCCCTGACAAGTAGTCAGCCATCTCCCAGTGTAGTCTGGTGTCTCACCCAAGAGCGGTGCACTCTGCAGTCCACAGAGACTGCCTTGGCACCAAGTCCACCGAAGCCAGAGAGGAAATCTGCTGTCTTAAAATCACTGGTCACTGGTTCACCAAACAGTAAACAGAAAAAAATTCTAGCTTCCCTCTCTCCAATACTAAAAGGGAGAATCTGCCTGGAGGAAGCTGCCCAGTAGTCTGGCACACTTTCCCCAGCCTCACGGGAAGCATGACAGCTAGGAGCATGAGTAACTGGAGGCAGATCAGCCAGCTCTCTAGTGGTTAGTCATCCAACCTTGGGCAACAGGGTTAATGTTCAGAGCCTGTCTTCTCGTGTGTAAATGTAAATTGGGGGAAAACAGTTTTTTCATAGGGTTGTTGTGAGAGTAATATGAGTTAATTGCACAAAGTCCTCAGCCCAGCACTTGGCATGCAGTAAATGTTCACTAAATGTTGGCGTTACTGATCAACAGCTCCACCTGCTCAGTGCAGGACTAAGCTCTGTTCAACTCTCTAACCCAAGCTGAAGTCTCCAGAGCCACATGGGGTGATCCTGGGCTGATCTATTTAGATGACAGAGGCTTAATAAGTGACATTTATTTTTTACATAATTAGATTTGCAGATTTTGCTGCCCTCCCCACCAAATCATAATACTCCCAGAAGTCAAATTACTTGTATATTTTTACTTTTTTATTTCTTTGCTACTCAATAGCTATGAGGATTTGGGCAGCTTCCTTATCTGTAAAAACAGAGATGACGATGGCACCTACTTCATTCAGTTGCTGCAAAGGTTAAATGGAATACAAGTAATGTGCTCAGCCCGTAGTAATTTCTCAGTCAATAGTAGCTGCTGTTCTTATTTGTGCATCTATATTTGTCAGAATCAAGAAAAAGATCTACCACCACTGCTTTTTCCACCATAGCGTGGCTAACATTGCTGGAAACTGCAGGACCCTGGTGACTATTATAAATTAATGTGAAAGCCCAGCATAAATAATGATGGCTCCTGGAGGCCAGCCATCAGCAGATCAGACCCACTGCAAAGCGCACCACGCCTAGTAGGGCAAGGTCTTGGCAGCCAGAAAAGGAGTGTCTCCCAAGAGCAGGGTGGGCCCCATCACTCCCTCCACATCTCAGCAGGGAAATAAGAGGCTGAGAACAAGGTGATCAAGAAACTCCACAGCCTTGCAATCAGTGAAGGGGTAATCACACATCCATGGGACCTGAGAGCATGAAAAATAATAGGGCAGAGTGACTTCACCCAGGTAGATTGGGCAGAAGAGGAGAACAGAGCAACTGACAAGGGTGAGCAGAAATAGGAGGGATGAAAACATCCCCCAAAAGTCACAAATTGTGGTGCCAGATTCAGACTCTCTCTCCACTAATGAATTCATCTGGAGGGTGGCTTGCCAAAGACTCACTGCCATGAACTCATGGGAGGACACGTCAGAGGCCCTGGCTTAGTGCTGCCAACAGACACTTCACACACTTGGAGTGGACCTCGGGAACAAGGACACTTCATGAGTGCTTTAGTCTGTGACTGCAACTCTTCAGAGGCAGAGTTTCTGGTCAGACAGGAGCAATCGGCATCATACTATCTTCTCTTTGATTCCCCCATCACCACCTCATCCAGGAAGAAGGGATTCTGCCAGGAAAAAGGGGGCTCGAACCTTAAAATAATGTCTTAAGTACACACAAAAAAATGCTCAACTCAAACTAACATTTCACTGAGATCTCATGTTTTTCCTATCAGGACAAAAATCCAAAAGGCAATCACTCAGTCAGTCGGGAGAAAATAGGCACTCACGTGTGCTGCTGGTAGGGGGCGTTAACTGGGGCAACCCATGGAAGGGGAGTGTCATTTGGCAATATTCATTAACATAACTAATGCATGTACCCTTGAACCAAGAAAATTCATTTCTGAAATGCAACCTACAGATACAGCTGCACATGAGTGAAATGAGGCTTCCCTAAGATTATTCATTACAGCATTGTTTTTAACAGCATAACATAGGAAGCAACCCCAGTTTTCACCAATAGGAGACAAGGTAAATAAATCAAAATACATTCAGAGAATGGAATACTATGCAACTTTCAAAAAAAAACAAAAAAGAATTAGGACCCAACAGAAAAATGAGCAAAATTCATAAAACATCCACACAAAATATTTGAAATGATGCTCTACTTCACTTATAATAACAGAAATACCAATTCAAACCACACGGTGATACCATGTCTTACCTATCCTGCCTGCAAAAGTCCCAACGCTTCATCACATATTCTGTTGGCAAAGCTGTAGGGAGCCAAGCACTGTTCTATGTTGCTGGTTAAAGTGTAAAATGGTTCAGCTTTGTGGAGAGGGATTTGGCAATTGCTGACAAACCTGCATATGCTTCTGCTATGACCCAACAATTTCCCTTCTAGGAATTTACCCCAAAGATACATACTTCTGCAAATATGAAACAACAGATGCACAGGTTATTCACTCACCCTCATGAATATGCCAGAAAATGTTCAAACAACCTAAATGTCCATCCATAAGAGACTGGCTGAATAATCAACTACAAATCCACACAATGGGAAAAATTCTACAGCCATATGAAAGAGAAAGATCTTGATAAACTGCTATAAGCTGTTTCCATGTATTGGTAAGCGGAAAAAAGCAACGTGCAAAAGTAAACATGTATACATATATACACATGAGAAAAGAGAAATAAAAACGTGAATATACGTCCTTGTTTTTGTAAAAAGAAACAAATAATAAAGTAGTAGCTACTGGAAATGGTTCTCACAGCGGGTAGGAGGAACAGGGGTTGGGAGGAAGGACAGTAATAGGGAGTAAGATTTCTATTCCTCTCTATATAGTTTTGATTTTGAACATAAATGTTTTGTATTTTGAATAAATTTTAAAGTGATGAACAAAGCACACCCTAAAGTTGAATACAAACAGTAACAAGCAGACCTAATTGTATATTAACATGGAAACAAAATCACTGTAAAAATAATAATTTATCTAAGTAATTTTCAAAACACTACTCCTTTAAACCTTTAATGGGATATACCATAAGAACAAAAAGAGCTGGCTGTCTACAGCACCTGAATTATTTTCTTCGCACTGTTAGGACAACCTCACTTCACAACTTTAATAAAGCTAAATGTCCATCAGTTAAAGAGTGGATAAATAACCTGTGGTGTATACACACGATGGAATACCATGCAGCCATTAAAAGGAATGAATTAACAGCATTTGCATTGACCTGGATGAGACTGGAGACTACTGTTCTAAGTGATGTAACTCAGGAATGGAAAACCAAACATCGAATGCTCTCACTGATAGGTGGGAGCGAAGCTATGAGGACACAAAGGTCTAAGAATGATACCATGTGACTTTGGGGACTTGGGGAGAAGAGTAGAAGCGGGGCGAGTGATAAGAGACTACATGTGTGGAGAAGTGTATACTGCACAGGTGATGGGTGCACCAGGATCTCACAAATAACCACTAAAGAAGTTACTAATATAACAAAATACCACCTATACCCCAATAACTTATGGAAAAATAAAAAGAAATCTTAAACTTTTGTAGGTTTGTTGTATGATCAGTACTGTAATTCCTAGACTCCTGTATACATTGTAGAATACAATAAATAAGTAAATGTACTGATATTATTTGGAATCAGGGTTCTCACTGTGGGAAAAATAAAGAGCCTATTTTATGAAGTGTTAGATTTACACTGAAACTATCGATACGAGCCCATAATTTATATCATTCCTACCTCTGTGCAGTTAAAGTGCCGAAAAGTAATGACAAGTCCCAAAAGTGGCCTACACACCCAGCCCCCAGATCTTGGTTTGTAAATACCAGTCCTCATTAGAAGGAACCAGGATTCTTTAAATCTAATTCCAAGACCAGGGAAATTCAAGATAAGCCTAGAATATCTTATTATGCCAGAAAGTAAGCAAGTGCTCAAAAGAACAGAAAAACAAACTTGAAAAGACTCCAAGGGTCAAATTTGGGACAATTAGTGAATCAATAGGTACAGTGATGTCCATGACAACACACGCTGAATGGTAATGCACTGAACTGAAAAAAAAGTCCAGGAGTCCACAGTGTTACTAACAAGGTGGGAGAGCGATGAAGCTCTTCTTTACTAAAAAATACTAGTGAAAACATGTAGGTAGAATTGGAAAATCATCACTTTGCAATGTAATACTACAGGAAAGGACCATTAATGGATGCTATAGTCATTGGGTAAAAGGCTGTTGAAGAACAGGATATTCACATGCTCTCAAAATTCCAACTCACAGATTATTTATTAGATACAAAGGAAATAGGGTGCCTTTACACTGAGCTAGCTGGCAGCACACTCCCTTAACCAAGTGATCAAACTAAGCATCCCCAACAGTGAGACAAAGTGGCATTAGGCATCTTATGTGATACTGTGGGAAGTATAATACAGAACATCACTGCTGTGATCTTCCTAGTAAAGTGTCTGATCAGAGTCCAATCATGAAGAAGCAACCAGACAAATACAGATGAGGTAACATTCAACAGGACAACCTGCCTCAACTTTTGAAAAATAGCCATGTCCTGAAAGACCCCCCTCTCCCCAAAATGGTAACAGTACTCTTCTCTTTTCTAGATAAAAGGTGACATAACAACCAAATTCAATATCTCACAGATCGTGGAATGGAAGAAAAAAACAGTTACATATAATGCTTTTGTAAAGTAAGAGAAAATGTTTTTCAACAAGGTTCTGGCTAAAGAAAGTAAGAAATTTTAAGGCAGACTTGATAGTATTATTATGTTAATGCTAAATTTCTTGGGTCTGATAATTTTGTTATTGAAAACATGAGATACTTAGTTAATGCATCACCTAAAGTGTCTTTTTTGGTTTTTTTTGAGGCACTGTCTCACTCTGTGGCCCAGGCTGGAGTGCTGGCACAATCATGGCCCACTGCAGCCTTGAACTCCTGGTCTCAAGCCATCCTCCCACTTTAGCCTCATGAGTAGTTGGGACTACAGCCACACCATGCTGGTTAATTTGATTTTTGTAAACATGGGGTCTCATTATGTGGCCCAGGCTGGTCTTGAACACCTGGCCTCAAATAATCCTCCTGCCTTAACCTTCCAAAGTTCTGGGATTATAGTACGAGCCACCAAACCTGGCCTAAAGGGTTTTAAACACAAAAAAGATGAAGATGTTGTGGCAGATCCAAGATGGCCAAATAGGAACAGCTCTGGAGTGCAGTTCCCAGTGAGAACAATGCAGAGGATGAGTGAACACCACATTTCCAAACGAGTTATTACTGCCCACAGACAAGGAGATTCCCAGGCTGAAAAGCACCATGAGTTCCCAGCACAGCTGTTTCACCCAGCGCAGCGAGTCTCTGCACAAAAACTCACAGAAATCTGGGTGGCCATTGCAACTGGTGCCTCAAACACCTGGGAGACAGAGCCGCCCATTCAACTGAAAAAAAGGGGGCTGAATCAGGGAGGCGGGTGATCTTGCTCAGCGAGTCCCATTCCTACAAAGACCAGCAATCTGAAACACTCTGGACTCAGAGTTTCGCAACAAGTGCAGCTGGACCCGGGAGGGTCCTGCTCTGTTGGGGGAAGGGCGTCTGCCATTACCGAGGCAGTCCACCATTACTGAGGCAGTCTGCCATTAACGAGGCAGTTCTAACTATACCTCTATAAACAAAACTGCAAGGAAGTTCACCCAGCAGCTGGGCAGAGCCCACAGCAGCTCAGCAATGGCTCTTCTGGCTGACTGTGACTAGGCTACCTCCCTCCTGGGCAGAGCAGCTCTAAAAAAAGGCAGCAGCACATCAGGAACTTATAAATAAAGCCCCACCTTCCCAGGACAGAGCACCTGGGGAAAAAGGCAGTTATGAGTTCTGCTGCAGCAGACTTAAACATACCTGCCCAGCAGCTCTGAACAGAACAATGGAGCTCACAGCTCAGCACTTGAGCTCCTATAAGGGACAGACTGTCTCCTCAAGCAGCTCCCTGATACCTTTATATCCAAAGAGTCACCTCATAAAGGAGAGCTCAGGCTGACATCTGGCAGGTATCCCTCTGGGACTAAGATAACAGAGAAAGAAACTGGCAGCAACCCTTACTGTTCTGCAGCCACCACAGGTGATCCCCAGGCAAACAGGGTCTGAAGTGGATCTCCAGCAGTCCTACACCAGAGGGACCTGACTGTTAGAAGGAAAACTAAAAAACAGAAAGAAATAACTTCACCATCAACATAAAGGACGACCACTCAGAGACCCAATCTGAAAGTCACCAACTACAAAGACCGTAAGTAGATAAATCCACAAAGATGGGAAGATACCAATACAAAAAGGATGAAAACACCCAAAATCAGAACGCCTCTCCTCCTCCAAGGGATCACAACTCCTCACCAGCAAGGGAACAAAGCTGGATGGAGAATGAGTCCGATGAATTGACAGAAACAGGCTTCAGAAGGTGGGTAATAACAAACTTCTCTGAGCTAAAACAACATGTTCTAACCCAATGCAAATAAACTAAGAATGTTGAAAAAAGGTTTGACAAAATGCTAACGAGAATAAACAGTTTAAGAAGAATATAAATGATTTGGTGGAGCTGAAAAACACAACATGAGAATTTCACAAAGCATACACAAGTTTCAATGGCCAAATCAACCAGGCAGAAGAAAGGATATCAGAGACTGAAGACCAACTCAATGAAATAAAATGAGTAGGCAAGATTAGAGAAAAAAGAATGAAAAGAAATGAACAAAGCCTCCAAGAAATATGAGATGTGAAAAGACCTAATTGACATTTGGTAGGTGTACCTGAATGTGATGGAGAGAATGAATCCAAGCTAGAAAACACTCTTCAGGATATTATCCGGGAGAACTTCCCCAACCTAGCAAGGCAGGCCAACATTCAAGTCCAGGAAATATAGAGAACACCACAAAGATATTCCTCAAGAAGAGCAACCCCAAGGCACAAAATCATCAGATTCACCAGGGTTGAAATGAAGGAAAAAATGCTAGGGGCATCCAGAAAGAAAGGTTAGGTTACCCACAAAGGGAAGCCCATCCGACTCACAGCGGATCTCTCCACAGAAACCCTACGAGCCAGAAGAGAGTGGGGGCCAATATTCGACATCCTTAAAGAAAAGAATTTTCAACCTAGAATATCATATCCAGCTAAACTAAGCCTCATAAGTGAAGGAGAAATAAAATTCTTTACAAACAAGCAATTGTTGAGACAGTTCATCACCACCAGGTCTGCCTTACAAGAGCTCCTGAAAGAAGCACTAAACAAGGAGAGGAACAACCACTACCAGCTACTCCAACAATGTACCAAATGATAAAGAGGACTGACACAATTAAGAAACTGCATCAACTAATGGGCAAAACAACCAGCTTGCATCAAAATGGCAGGATCAAATTCACACATAACAATATTAACCTTAAATTTAAATGGACTAAATGCCCCAATCAAAAGACATACAATGGCAAATTGGATAAAAGGTCAAAAACCATCAGTGGACTGTATCCAGGAAACCCATCTCACATGCAAGGACACACATAGGCTCAAAATAAGGGGATGGAGGAGGATTTACCAAGCAAATGAAGAGCGAAAAAAAAGCAGGAGCTGAAATCCTAGTCTCTCATAAAATAGACTTTGAACCAACAAAGATCAAAAGAAACAAAGAAGGGCATTACATAATGGTAAAAGGATCAATGCAACAAGAAGAGCTAACGATCCTAAATATATATATGTATCCAATACAGGAGGACCCAGATACATAAAGCAAGTTCTTCATGACCTACAAAGAGACTTCGACTCCCAAACTAAAAGAGTGGGAGACTTTAACACTCCACTGTCAATATTAGACAGATCAATGAGACAGAAAATTAACAAGGATATCCAGGACTTGAATTCAGATCTGGACTAAGCAAACCTAAAAGACATCTACAGAACTCTCTACCCCAAATCCACAGAATATATGTTCTTCTCAGCACCACATTGCACCTACTCTAAAATTGACCACATAATTGGAAGTAAATCACTCCTCAGCAAACGCAAAAGACCAGAAATTGTAACAGTCTCTCAGACCACAGTGCAACCAAATTAGAACTCAGGATTAAGAAACTAACTCAGAACCACATAACTTCATGGAAACTGAACAACTAGCTCTTGAATGTTGACTTTATAAACCATGAAATGAAGGCAGAAATAAAGATGTCCTTCAATATCAACGAGAACAAAGACACAACATACCAGAATCTCTGGGACACATTTAAAGCAGTGTCTAGAGGAAAATTTATAGCAATAAATGCCCACATGAGAAGCAAGGAAAGACCTAAAATTGATACTCTATCATCAAAATTGAAAGAGCTACAGGAGCAAGATCAAAAAAAAACTCAAAAGCTAGCAGAAGACAAGAAATAACTAAGATCAGAGCAGAAATGAAGGAGATAGAGACACAAAAAACCCTTCAAAATATCAATAAATCCAGGAGCTGGTTTTTGGAGAAGATCAACAAAATAGACCGCTAGCCAGATTAATAAGAAAAGAGAGAAGAATCAAATAGATGCAATAAAAAATGATAAAGGGGATATCTCTTCCAATTCCACAGAAATACAAGCTACCATCAGAGATTACTACAAACAACTCTATGCACACAAATCAGTAAACCTAGAAGAAATGGATAAATTCCTGGGCACTTGCACACTCCCAAGCCTAAACCAGGAAGAAGTCAAAACCCTGAATAGACCAATAACAAGGGCTGAAGTTGAGGCAGCAATTAATAGCCTACCAACCAAAGAAAGCCCAGATCCAGACGGGTTCACAGTTGATTTCTACCAGACATACAAATAGAAGCTGGTACCACTCCTTCTGAAACTATTTCAAACAATCCAAAAAGAGAGAATCTTTCCCAAATCATTTTATGAGACCAACATCATCCTGATACCAAAACCAGGCAGAGACTCAACAAAAAAAGAAAATTTCAGGCCAATATCCATGATGAACACAGATGCAAAAATCTCCAATAAAATACTGGCAAACCGATTGCAACAGCACATCAAAAAGTTTATCCATCATGATCAAGTAGGCTTCATCCCAGGGATGCAAGACTGGTTCAAAAAACGCAAGTCTATAAACGTAATTCACCACATAAACAGAACCAAAGGCAAAAACCACATGATTATCTCAATTGATGCAGAGAAGGCCTTTGACAAAATTCAACAGCTCTTTGTGCTAAAAACTCTCAATAAACTAGGTAT